>VOQJ01030248.1:0-10980 GCA_015052665.1 Apistogramma diplotaenia
AAAATGTAGGGAGTACAAGTAAAAAGTAGTCAGAAAAATAAATACTCAAGTAAAGTACAGATACCTGAGAAATCTACTTAAGTACAGTAACGAAGTATTTGTACTTCATTACTTCCCACCTCTGAGTGTGACACAAGAGTACTCAGAGCAGTCTGATGATGCCTGAGCATTTGTCTCACAAGTGTTACTTTGGCCACGTTTAATATGAGCACGGTGGAGTAAACGCATGACAGAAAATAAGAAAAGCCCACAGAGTTTTACGTTGTGCAGCTGATGCATTTGTAGATGCACGATGACCTTAAATGCCCCACAAGCTCAAATGGCACAAGTATTCATCATTTTACAACGTGCTTCATAATGAATGTGTGAAGGAGACACCTCTGAGCTCTCCTTCCTCACCGGACTGTGAAACATTATTCCTCTTTGGTTTACTGATGGGCTCAAAAGGGCTCAGCGCATCTCGATTGTTATTTTGGACCTCAAAGAAATGTAAACAGTATCATTTACAGTGACTGTGGGTGATAATCTCACCTTGACATTTCCTCCACCAGGTGAGTGGCTCACATTATCCATGGAGCCCACTTTGGACTGAGCCTTTTCCCTAAAGTTCATTTTGTGGGACTCGATCTTCACGTCACCGCCACCTACAAGACACACATGTAAACCAATGCAAGCATGTACAAACCAAATACTCCTTTACTATAAACCAGAGGTGTCAAACATAAGCCCTGGGGGCCAGAACCGGCCCCTCAAAGACTCTGATCCGGCCCGCTGGATGATGGAATCCATGTTTTTGTCACTACTATAGAATTTATTTTTTACGATGACTTCACAGTAAAACTAAATTTAAAAAAGGACATTTTCTGTTTTTTCTATAATTACAGGACAGTGGTGCTGACAGATGACTCTGTGGTATAAAAACATTACAGCTTTTTTCTTATATTCAGATCTCCCTGGGATTCAATATGCAGTTGAACTTGTGTACAGACAGAAAGGAGGTTTCTCTGGTCTGGCCCACTGAAGACTGAAGTGAGCTGCATGTGGCCCACAGTGCACAATGAGTCTGACACCCCTGCTATAAACCATTTGCTGATGCTAATGCTACTATAACGCAGTCAGACTAATAGTTTATAACCAACAGGATGTCCTGGCTGTTTTAATCACATCTCCTTAGCTTTAGCTACAGTAGCTGTACCACCTCACAGTACTTGACATTGACACACCAACATAACAGTTTTAAGCTCACCAGGCTTGTGCTTAATGTTGTCCTTGGAGCCCAACTTTGATGTCACCTTGCTGACATCCACCTTCTTGTTGAGTATCTGCACCTGTAGAATGTCACAAATGGGTTTGTTTATTTTTAACCCACAACTTTGTGTAAAAATGCTTACCTGGGGTTAAAAAACTTTTCATAAAAAATTAATATTTTTATGTCCTGATTATACCCATCCAGCATCAGGATAAACCGTGACTGAACAACCTTATCTTCTGGTTTCGTCCTCCATAATGTAGAAATGACCGAACCATGGCTTTGTAGAAAAATGTACTTTATTGTGAAATATTTTGCGCTGAAAACACATCAGAGAACAAAAGAAGCAGCCTGGGAAAGCAGAGCATCATTGCAGGAAACCAGAAATCCCCAAATGGACCTTGGTGATTAGGATTCTGTCCTCATAGAATCAGACCTTAACAAAGACAGCCAATCAGAGGGCAGAGGTTTGTGTTTGGTTGACTAGGGTTTAGTAAGTTAGTGGGAGGGCAGGACAACACAAGACAAGTTTAGGGAAGCGAGGGGAGTGTGAAGCAGGTTCTGGGGTGGGGTTGTACCTGAAGCTTGCTTAGCATGCTGCCTCCTATAACACTCCATTTACAAGAGTCCATCCAAGAGCAGCACTTACTCTTCTGGTCCCATTTTGCAGTTTAACTTTGCAGAACTGCTTTTGAAAAGCTTCGCACCTTGTGCATGTTTATCTTCTCTATTACTGTGCTCCTGCTGTGCTTACTTGAGATGAAAGTACACCATTTCATCTGCTGTTGCCCTGCTGTTCATTCTAGCCACTTTCATAACTGGCCGGCATATGTGGGCTCTGGTTGTGGGCCAGACTGTACTTACATTCCCTCCACCAGGAACATGCTTCATATTATCCTTGGAGCCCAAGCGGGACGTGACGTGGCTGAAGTCCAGTTTTTTGGAGACTATCTGAACCTATATGGACACAGCATAGCAGCAAGAGGGGAAGGAGAGCAGAGAAGGGCGAGGGGGGGGTGACAGAGAGGTGAGGTAGAAAAGAAGCAGAAACAAGAAGAGACAGTGCAGGGAGGAAGAAGTCAC
Organism: Apistogramma diplotaenia; assembly: GCA_015052665.1. Taxonomy (NCBI): domain Eukaryota; kingdom Metazoa; phylum Chordata; class Actinopteri; order Cichliformes; family Cichlidae; genus Apistogramma; species Apistogramma diplotaenia. The sequence continues at coordinate 2,333 of VOQJ01030248.1, forward strand.
CATCACAGGTAGGGTTAGAAAGGAAAGAGTAGAAGTAGCGAGAGAGGTTCACCTGTGCATGATCACTACAAACACTACTTTAGGTAGCTGGGTAGTTCGGCTGTCTTAAAGCTACATTATGCACAAGCTGACATTTAAACAGTGACTGAAATAAACCGCGGAAACCTAAAGAAAAGGAAAGCAGAAGCCCCCCAAGACCACGCAGAACCTATTTTATGAAGCGCACACACATGCAGCACAACATATAAACACCTGGCCCTGCTCAGAAATGAAGACACTGGGCTACATGTTGGTTAGAACACCTGACCTAAACATATACTGACAATTAAGAAAAACACCTTGTTTAGACAGGTTAGACTGCTAGAGCCAAGACACAATTCGCATCCAGATTAGTTAACTCTATAAGTATTGCTTATATTTTTTCGTGATCTACAGTAAGACAGAAGAAAACACAAACAATATGGAACTGAAAAGACTGTATAAAATAATGGTTGCAGCTGGCTGCTGTGAAAGGAGAAGTCTTGAGTGCCTTAAGTCTGCATTCTTTCCTGTGGCCAACAGAGGGCAACACCTCTGGCAGCAAAAACTAGTTAGGTTGTCCAGTATGATTTTTACCAAAACCCGGGGAGAGCGTGAGTCAGCAAACCTCACGCAGAGAAGCACCGGCTGAACTCTGAACTCCGCTCCCCCGCGCCTTACTTTTATTGCTCTTGGTGTCGCAGGTTTACATGTCACAGTGAGGGTGTGGTCTTACTTTATCTGCCTAGCAACAGGTTTCATGCCTGTTTGCCCTACAGAAACACATCAGTATAACTTTAAATGCAGGCTGCTAGCCAGCGGTTGATCGGCCAGCGTTGCGCTGGGCTGAGGATTTCACCGGCTCAGCGGCTAGCGTTAGCATGCTAATGCTAACACAGCGCACTGTGTTCACATTAGCGAACACAGTCGTTAGCATTAGCATTAGCGCCGTGCTGAAAATTCTTTCTGGCTCGAAGCCTGAAATGTGTTTGAAAACAACAGTATATGTGATAATAAATCCATCTCTCCAACACCAGTTAAGACTGTCTTATCACAAAATTTGTAATATAGAATAATTTTATGCATTTTTAGCCACATCACCATATAAGCAAACAGCTTTACATGTCCAAACCATCAATTATTAGTGTAGCATGAACCTGTAGGAAATGCACTGTTAAAAAATTTTAAGAAACACTTAAACACATCAGATCTCAGTGGGAAAAATTCATGCTGGATATTTATTTTGATACGTGTTAGGAATGAAAGGATGCCACATTGTTTGATGGAAATGAAAATTATAAATCTACAGAGGGGCTGAACTCAAAGACATGAAAATTATATGAAGTAGGCTGGTTCATTTAGCTGAAATGTCACTGCAGCAACTCAATAAGGTGCTCAGTAGTTTACATGGCCCCTATGTGCTTGTATGCAGGCATTCTCCTAATGAGATGATGGATGATGTCCTGGGAGATCACATCCCAGATCGGGACCAGGACATCAATGAGCTCTTGGACAGTCTGAGGTGGAACATCAGACTGAACCAACGTCCCAGAAGTGTCCTGTTGGGTTTTGGTCAGGCAAACTGAGGGCTGGTTAATGGTATCAATTCTTTCATCCTCCAGGAACTGCCTGCATAACCATTCAACATTACTGTGCACCAGGAGGAGCCCAGGATCCACAGCACTAGCGTAGGGTCAGAATATGGTTCCAACGATTTCAAGCTGATACCTCATGTGTGGCCCTCCATTGACATGCCTTCCCAGATCATCACTGACCCACCACCAGACCAATCATATTGAACGATGTTAAAGGCAGCATAACGTTGTCCGCATCTCCAGACCCATTCACATCTGTCACATGTGATCAGGATGAACCTGCTCTGATCTGTGAAAAGTACAGGGCACCAGTGTGGACCTGCTAATTCTGGTATTCTATGGCGATTTCCATTCTGGCTCCATGGTGCTTGTCAGTGAGCACAGGGCCCATTAGAGGACATCAGGCCCTCATGAAGTCTGTTTCTGATAGTTTAGTCAGAGACATTCACACCAGTGTTCTGATGGAGGTCTTTTTGCAGGGCTCTGACAGTGCTCATCCTGTTCTTCCTTGCAAGAAGCAGATACCCGTCCTGTTGATGGGTTAAGGATCTTTTACGGCCCTGTCCTGCTCTCCTGGAGTAATTGCCTTTCTCCTAAAATCTCCTCCATACTCTTGAGACTGTGATGGGAGTCATCAAACCTGGCAATGGCGAATATTGACGTGCCATCCCAGAGGACTTGTACTACTTGTGCAACCTCTGTAGGGTCCAGGTATGATCAATATCCCAGAGGTTTCGATGATTTGATGATGTACTCTGATTAAAAAGTGTTCTTTATTTTTTTGATCAGTGTATATTTGTTTGGATTTCAATGGATGATGTATGGATGATAATGTTTTTGTGATTTAAAGTTACATCTCTGAACAGAGACCTCAGACACCAGGGTTTAGAAGATGAAGGTGGACGATTTCTTCAAAAAGACCATCTTTGAACTACAAAATAAGCAGAACGAGCAGCTTTCCTGTGCGAGTTAGGTTTCACTAATCTGTAATGTTGTGCGTGTTAACTCAAGGTGATGCCAAACAAGAATTCATAAGCTTCTTCAACCCCAGGCCAAGATTAATTACCTTCATTGCTTCACGTGTGTTAATCAATGAGCAGCGGGTTTAAATTGAATCAAAAATGAGCCATAAATAATCATTTTACACTGAGATAATTGATTTCTCCACAGGCATGTCAGAATTGTTGTTTGAATCAATGCTGAGAATAAGAAAAAGTGAACATGAAACTGTGTGTGAAAACATCATCGTTCAGATTCTGAGGCTATTAACTTTGCAATGTAAAACCAAGCAACGGGTGCTGTCTAGGCCCTGTGGGTTAATTAATTAAAAACTAATAAAAATGAGAGAAAAGGCAACAGCAAATATATATGAAGAGGAAGGATGGGAAAGCAGGTAGTCATGGTAGGGAGGATGGAGAGGGAACTCACTTTGCCCAGGCTGCTTTCTTTGGAGGCGAAACCCCTGCTCTGAGAGGAAGCTGGCACCTAGGGAGACAAGCCCACCCCGGGTCAACAACAAAAACCTCAAAATAAATCATGGGGAGAGGAAACGTGCAGAAGGAGGTGCTCAAAGTGCAGAGATGGTTGCATTATCAGGGTGTACAGTAGGGAAAAAGAAGTATGACAGTGAAGATAAAGAAATGTGGTAAAATTCAGGAGAAAAGGATGGAGGTGGCTTAAACAAAGGAGACGGAGAGCAAGAAAGACTGTAGGTGCACAAACAGAGCGGGGTGGAGCTTTGATGGAAAACTTTCTAGATTTGCCGCCCGATCACTACAAAGAAGACCAACAGGCGAGGCCTGATTACTAACTGAACACTGCAGGCAGCTGCCCTCAAATGGCCGAGGCAGCTGCATGTCAGGCAATCTGTGCTGCACCACCAAAGTACAACAAGCACTCATGTGAATTATCAGCTCCATCTGCAGCTCTGTCTTGCACATGCCTTGTTATGTCACTATATGAGAACTGAAGCAAATAAAGTGACAGTTCAGTCCGGTTAATGTGCAAATGTCAAGAGATCCTATTTAAATCGCTACTTTGCTTCTGCTCACATGGCGAATGTTGCTTTATTTTCACTTCTTCTAATGAGGGAAATAAAGGTTTCCTCTGTTTGATTGGTTTAACTCTTTACTGTGAAGACTCACTTTCTCACTTACAAGCCTTCATGTTTTACAACAGCAACAGAAGAGGACTACAAAGCAAAGTGAGTCAGGTTAATAAATCAAATGCCATTTTTAAATGATCATTTAATACAAGGTTAAACCAGATTATCTGAAATAGCTATTTCAATTTTCTGTATTACTACCAATTCATTCAGAGTTGTAAACAGCTTGCTGTCAACTAAACACAGGACTTCTTTGTGGCAATGTCACTGATCCCATAACCTGGCACTTATTTTGGGGAGTTAGATGTTAAATTCATAGCCAAAACTACACAAGACCAAAGCTGTAAACCTCAGACTTCCTCAGACAGTCTTTGCCCCTTTCCCACATCCGTGATTGTAGTGTTTCAAAAGAGGCTTAACGGGAGCTCTAAGCTTAGAGAGACTGTGTATTGTGCTGGTAGATGAACACGCAGAGGACTGAAGAGAAATTTGCCACGCAAACCACCAAAGACAGTTAAAGCGAAAGCTACAATAGAGAGAGCATGCTACTTTAGTTAGTGAGCTGACAGGCTTCTAGTGGGTTTTGTGTAGATGAAGATTTTTGTTCCTTTCAGAGAAGAACATGAGGAGCAATAAACACGTGGAGGCCAGAGTCAGATGTTAAATCATAGGCTGTACAGTCCATTTCCTGTTAGTCCACGTGCAGTGTCAGAAAATTCAAACCAGAACTGATACGACTGCTGAAGCCACAGCGAGACCTACCTTCCCTCCTCCGGGCTGGTGCTTCATGTTGTCTGTAGAGCCAACCTTGGAGCGAACGTTGCGGACTTCGGGGGCTGGAGCTGTGGCGGGGCGAGTTGTGGTCCTGGAAGTGGTGGTGGCCGTGGCAGCGGAGACTGAAGAAGCAGCCCGGGGGGCGCGGGACACCGGGGGTTTCTTCTCCGGCGCCGTGCCTGCGGCGGAGGATGCCGTTGCTGGTTTGGCTGCTGTGGTTCGTGTGCGGGAAGCAGTGGTGGTGACGGTGGAAGCGGTGCTGCGGGTGGTGGTGATCTTGGGCTTGCTTGAGTCAGCTGAAGGGAGAGAACAATTATAGAGAGATGCATTGGTTTATTTTCCAAACCAGCATTATGACAAGAACTTTAATCGTAAAAAAGAAAAAAATATTTGGTGGATGTCTCTTAGCTTATGATGAAGAATGGACAAAAGGAGTTAAACAGCTAATCTGGCTAAAGTCAAATAACAGATCTTTTGCCCATCATCACATTATTATACTGCATTCTGTTTTAAAATACTACTGCTATAGGTGCTACTGTGTATCTATCAATCCTCACAAACATGTCCCAGGCTGCTTGCTGGGCCTCATGAGCTGCCTCTCTGCCAGGGTTCAGACTGACTAACAACTGGCCTTCTCCTCTTCACTGACCTCATCAGTTTCAGATTAGGTTCAATTCACAAGGAACGTCACAGAGACCTGAGAAACACCACGTCTCATAGTCTGAATTGCCTTTTCTCAGTTGCTTTAATTGGGGGCCAAGCAGCGAGACTGCAGGCACTCAGTGATTCTAGCTTTTCTTGTTATTATTTGAGCATCAACAACAACTTTTTTTCCTCTCCAATGGTAGTTTATGGCAGCCCCTCGGCACACTTCCTCAGGACAGTCTCAGTATCACGTTCACCGAGTTGTGTGACACTAGCCGAAGTATTTTAGCGCAACCACTGGGGCAAAGTAACCATGTTGAATGTTGTGCCACAGTGGATTTTATGGAAATCCTTCAAAGGTTTTCACAGGTCACAAAGTTTGTCTGATCCAGGTGATCTTCTGCCCAAGCTTCACATAAGTTATTGGATGGATTTTCCAAAGTGCTGGGCGATTGGAACCAATCAAAATTGGTGGTGAAGTTACCAAACAGGAACTGAGCTCAAATATTGCCAATGCTAACATTTGATTTACCATTTACACCCCGCACGCGGTGTGGATCTGGATGCCCTGAACCGTTAGAGCAGTAGTATATAAATACCTATAAAACTGTGTCTTTAGTCTAAGCTGGGATAATCACCTCCTGGCTCCTAATGTAAAGCTCTTGGCAAGAAAATAAACAACTTATTTCTAGTGATGTTAAACCATCTCTTAAGCATCTTAATGATGCCTTTACAGGAAGATGAAGAGTTAACAAAAACCGTATAAGACAGAGACAAAGTCAGACACAAAAAGAAACAGAGCAAGAAAAGGCACGGAAGAGACCAAATAACCATCGCAAAGACCCCATCTGCACTCTTTCCCCTCATACAGACACCACCCTTATCCCTGAAGTTGGTGAAAGGGATTTCTAAAAGAGGAAATATTCACACACCATTTCATCTAAACCTCGTCTCTGAGTAAAGACATTTTAACTGCAGCATGCTAAGCCGCCCTGCACTGATGCAGTGCAGCATTTGCACCAATTAAAACCTGTCAATTCACATATTTTGGGCTGGTCTGTACGTCAGCTCTTCTTTCAGAGTGCTGAGGCATCCTGGACCACGTCTCCTGCTGTCAATCCCCTCTGAGAGCCTGTTGGCTATCTGCGGCTCCTGTTAAGACATATTTAATTGAGGAAATCCTCCTCCTCGCCTCCACGTTTCAAAAGAGTCATTTGAGTTTCTGTATGAACCCTGGCAGATTAGACAAGCTGAGGCTGCATCAGCAAGAGCTGCAAACTCCTGTCAACAGCAAGGGGACAGTAATCCACAGGCTGCTGTGGTGAAGGTTTTTAACTCCCCAGAGCTTTTCAGCCATAAAGCCTCCCTCTGCATAAGCCTGCCCAGCATTGTCATGCTTGGACACAATGTGTGTGTTCTGGTGTCACACTCCTGCTGACAGCTCTCCTGTTGCCAAAACATAAACTACTCTGTCAACAGGAGGAGTAAAGCCGCAACTCTGCCGGAAGAGAGACAGACTGAGGAAGAGTGAGGAAAGGATTACAGAGAAGAAGAAAGAGGACAGAAATGTATGCAAGGAGAAGGCACAGATGGAGGCAGAGCACTGCGGGGCTGGAGAGTGATTCACACTCTGGATCACTTCCCTCATTTCATGAATACAAGCTGAAATCCAACTTCCTCTATTCACGTAGGATTTTCCAATACTTTAATTACCGTTTTACTGGTGTCCCATGTAGAGGAAAGACTCTAACATGCATGTCTGTGGACTGTGGGAGGACAGATAGTCTCCACACAGGAAGGTTCAAACAGAGGCCACAGCGCCAACCCTCATGTAGACTTGGTATATACACTCAGTGGTCATTTCTAAGGTGCACCTGCAGAAGAGCATTTCTGAATGCGACCCTTGAAGCAGATGGGCTACAGCAGCAGAAGACCACACCAGGAGCTCCTCCTGTCAGCTACAGACAGAAAACTGAGCCGACACGTCACACGCACTCACCAATATGTCACAACAGAAGGTTAGAAAAACGTGTGGTCCGACGAGTCTCGATTTCTGCTGCGACATTTGCACAGTTTGGTCAGAATTTGTCTTAAAAAACACGAAAGCCTGGCTCCAACCTGCCATGTATCAACAGTTCAAACCATTGCTGGTGGCACATTCTGAGCTTCTGAGTACCGACTGAGTTTCTGAGCCGGGATGTGGCGCAACTGTGTGCCGCTGTCATGCAAATACTTAACAAAAACCTCGAGGAGTGTTTCCAGTTGAATGGAAACCTTGTTGCATCTCTGCCACAAAGAATAAGGCAGTGCCGAAGCCAAAAGGGGACCCAAGACAACATTAGCAAGGTGTGCCTAATAAAGTGTCCGGCGAATAGGCTACTGTACCTGTTGAAGTCTTCGGAGTGCTGGGTTTCTTCTCCTCTCCTGGTTTACGGTCTGTCTTAGGGGCTAAAAAAAGATTCAATAAATAAGATTTGTTAGTCCTTCAATGCATAAAAATAATAAATAAATAAACAGAATAAAAAATAAATACCCAGAGGCTTTTTTGCCGCTGCAGTGGTAGTGGTGCGAGCAGATCCTGCTGTGCGCACTGATGCAGTGGTTTTGCTGGCTGCTGTGGTAGCAGTTGCATTTTTGGTGGCAGCAGCAGAGCCTGTTTGATTTAAGGTGACAGTGCCGGCCTTTGGCACCAGGGGGCGCTTCTCTATTGTTGTCTGAGAAGAAAGAGAAAAAAGAATCAGAATCAGGTAATGTGTCATCCAGGAAGAGAAAGAAGAGACTAATGAATATGGGCAGGGATCTACAGAGGGATAGCAAATGAACAAAACAAACAGGGAGCAGAAAATTAGGTCACAATGCATGTTCAGTGTCTCTGGATGCTGTCATCAGTCCAGATAAATGCTCGCTGACTTCACCGAGAAATTCAGGTCAAAGATTTTGCCCCAATTCGTGGAATATGTGGATTGAGTCCAAGACATCAACGATGATTGCACATTTCACTCAGCAGCATGTTTGTCCCTTGTAAGCGCTCTGATGATGCTTCACATAGAGCTGAGCCATCCTGCAAAACGCTGTTCATGCTCAACTGAGTCACCCCACACCCCTGGGTGCTGAGAGGTTAAGGCTGCTAATATAACACTGTGTAACAGCATAACCCTGCTTGCATTTAAGACGGTCACCAACATAGGGTGACAGGTCTTTTGAGGGAACAAAGAGTAAAGTCTGACAGGCCGACAATTTTAAGGGGCACGTGAAAGCCTTTAATTTGCTCAAAAAGCAACTGTTTGTGGCTGTGTTTACCGACCTAGCTAAGAAGTCGCTCAGTTGAACGGAGTACTTGGTCCTGAATTGAGTTTACAGATGTAAAACTTGCATAAAATACTGCTAATAGTGATATTGAGAGACTTGGTGGCCTATTAAAGTTAGGATCTTTAAAGTGACCGAACCACCAACTCATTTTAACTGCAAGTTTGTAGCTGTCAGGCTGGAGGTGGATAGAAAAAAACATGTTA
>VOQJ01030251.1:4469-18670 GCA_015052665.1 Apistogramma diplotaenia
TGGAGTTAAATCTACCCCAAAAAAGTCAATGCAAATTGTTACCTCAGATTTATTGGGTAAATTCTATAGATTAGTTTTTACAGTGTGAAGACCCACAGAACAGGAAGTGACCAGTCCAACCTGACAGCTGTATGTACACAAGGAGAAGAACAAACATGCATATGCAGTGCTCTGACGTAAATGCTGTGCTGGTCAGTCAGTAAACGAGTCAGTCATCCTCAGAAATCTATTCTGATAAAACTCTGTATGATTAATCAATTTCAGTTTGTCGAGCTGAATGTCTGGCAGCTTCCGTTACTTTGAAACGGCATGTTTGGGGATTTTAAAGGTTAAGCAGTCAGAAAAGAAATCCTCATTTGTTTGCCCTCACACATGCAATGGCAGTGGGAGTGGGCAGGAGCCAGCCAGTCAGAAAGTGTAATCACTCTCAATTCGGAGAATCCCGCTGTGTTGCTAAATGTGAGGAACTAATCCAGGTTTGAATGAGGATATAAACCAGAAGTCTTCCTATTACATCAATGAGTCAACCAGGATGAAGAAACTCATTTTTACACATTCAGCACGTTTACACAACATGTGAACTGTAATTACACATTTACCTGTGAAAGTATCTACAGCAGAAAGGAAAATACCTCAACATCACATACGAAAATCCTTTTTTCATATACAAATGTAAAGTGGATATGCACAGACAGAGTACTCCATCTTCCCTTCCAAGGCACCTTTGGACCAAACAGTTTTTAGGGTCTCTGTGGGTCACTGGGATCACCCCCCGAGGACTGCAGAGTTTTACTGGCTTTGTCTTCCATTTGCATTTGCTTCCCTAATAGTTATGCTAATGTAGAGAATCAGCCAGCTGCCGGGTAGCACCACAACTCCACACCCCCACCAGGAAGCCAAAGGGGATAAAACAAATTAAAAAAAATAATTACACCAGAACATTCGGTTTACCTATTTTCAGATAATGAATGGATGGCAGGTCTTTGTCCTACAATAAAAGCTTTCACAAAAAGAGTCAATTTGCAACAACATGGACAAAAATATGGAAACAAAATTGAAGTAAATTTAGGGGAAACAGTTAAAAGGAATTGCAGACAAAGATTTTAATATTTTTCCTTTAAGGAGCCCAAATTGTGTTGCATTCCCTCCATCAAATAAGGCGACGACTTTGCTTCATTTTTACAGCGAAGGTCCATTATTACCTCTGTGCTGATGTTAATGTGCACCAATCAATGTTCCCTCTCAGAACCCAGTGGTTCGTTTGTGCCTGAAGTAACAGTGATGATGGTGACAGCGAGCAGCGTTCAGTGTGCTTCCCGTTAGACCAGGGGTGTCAAACTCATTTTGCACTGTGGGCCACATGCAGCTCACTTCAGTCTTCAGTGGGCCAGACCAGAGGAACCTCCTTTCTGTCTGTACACAAGTTCAGCTGCACACTGAATACAAGAAAAAAGCTGTATGTAATGTTTTTATACAAATGATTCATCTGTCAGCACCACTGTTTGAGCTTAAATTGGAAGAAATGTGTAAAACTACAGAGAAAGTTCTGGCAGTTCTGTGTCCAGACTGTCCTGTAATTATGGAAATCAGGAAACAGAAAATGTTCTTTTTAAAATGTAGTTTTACTGTGAAGCCAGGGATTCCATCATCCAGCGGGCCGGACCGGAGTCTTTGAAGGGCCGGTTCTGGCCCCCCGAGCTTTATGTTTGACACCTCTGCGTTAGAAACTCTCATCCGCCATGACGGACAAGTTTAACTGTTTAAACAATTAAGTGCGTGAAGGTTCAACTGATTCTCAACATACAGCTTTTGCCTTTAGTAGCTTTAAAGTTCATGATTTTTTCAGTTGCATTTTTCCTTTTAATAAAAATAATAATTTATTAAAATCATTTGGATATATTTTATGTGCATTTTGTGCAAACTGAGGGATCTCCTTTGCAAGTTGAAAATGCAATTAGTGAGAATTTCTGACTACACAGCAGACTTTTAATGTCGGAACTACTGGTGGCCTAACACTGAAAACACAACTCCAGCTAACCGGCCTCGCACTCAGAAATAAGTGACCTCAAACACCAGGTGATGGTCAGTATGTTGCACGACACCCTCAGTTTTTAGAGATAGTCAGAGCACAAAGGCTGCCAGAGGCCTGAGTCACAGTCACCTTTTAAACCTCTTCTTGAAACACACTTCTCACTTGATTTGACCTGACCATCTGACCTCTGTCTTTCTTTATCTCTGCGCTCCGGAGGCGGGTTTAAGCATCAGTCAGAGCACTGCTCGCTTATTCAGCATCTCACACGTTCGGACAAACATGATCACTTCTTAAAGTTCTGCATTGTTCCCCAAATATTTAGATCCTATTTGTGTTGAGAGTGGGTGCACGTGTGCAAAAAAGAACTACTCACACCTCTATAAATATGATTTAGAAAAGGTTTTCCAAAGCAAATACTTTAATAACCAAGTAATTTCTGCCAAATAAATTGCTGATCAGCACAATCGACCATCTCTCCAGCGAGTCGATCACCCCAGGGACTGACTCCAACTCCTGGTCAGCTGGCTCCAGCAGTCTTTGCTCTGCAGCCGGTGGATTTTCAGAGAGCAAGGAACAGTCCAAGTCAGTAAAGTTGGACTGTGCCCAACTCATCAGCTAAGCGCCGGTTGCTGCTCTTCCTCCAATGATAAAGAGGAAGAGCAGCAACCGGCTCACCTTGGTAGTGGCTTTTAGAAGAGGAGTGAGAGGATTGTCCTTGAGGAAACTGACTGCAGTTGCCATTGTTCTCTGATGAAGAGTAAGATGCCAAATGTACCTGGGCAGCCAAAATCACAGCTGGATGGCCATCCAAGGAAATTTGGTAATAGGAAAACACAACATTAAAACAACTGATCATAGCTGAGGTGACTAACAGTGACCACATCATTAAAACCCACCTACTCCACCTACTACACACCCAAACACTGTTACATGAACAGGGAATGAGGGACACAACAAAGACTGACTCAGCCTCCAAACTTCCCAGATCTGATGGAAAATCCACAGGATCTACCTAAACAGGTCCCACCCCACAAATGACAGGATCTAAAGGATTGAATGCCAAATGTTAGGTGCCAGACATCACAGGACAGAACCAGAGGTCCTTCAACAATTTCAGCGCCGAAAAGCTATTGATGAAAATTGGGTCTTGAGGATGAGCTTCCATCAGCTCAAGCACGAGATGGTTGAAAGCTTATTCCTTCTGAATAGCTTCCAGTACAGTCTAGCCTTCTGCTTAACTGTCTGAGCTCTAAGTAGCACTTACACTATAAATAGAGATTCGAAATTACATCAATAAGTGATTCATGTTTTCCAGAAAGAGTCATCTTTTGGCTGGTCTCCAAAACACGGGGTTAGAAATCATCAATGCTTCTCAGCATCAGTGATTTTTTTGGATACCACATGGATGATGGTTTTTAGCATTACTGCATAAAGCTGTAAGGTACGTGACATAAAATGTAGCTGAGGCACTGAGAATGACGCAAAGCCATCATTTTACCAACCTGCTGAAGCAGCAGGGTGGCACAGCCCATATTAAGTCTTATTTTATACTCAGACACAAAGAGATAAAGTCTAGAATTACTCCTCCAGCGACCCACACCCAGTTCACCCGGGTCAGGAGCTCCGGCTAAATGGACACTGGATTATTTATGAACAAGATTAGCGGCTCATGTTCCTGCTTTTACACCAAAGTCTAAACCATTATCTTGCTTTTTATCTCTCCTCCATCCTGCTGTCCTGCCTTTTCCAGAGCAAGTTCATCCCGGCGCCACACTTCATCTCGTCTCATCGGGTTCATTAGTCGCACGTCGCCTTTCCGATCGAAATGTCAATGCCTTCCATTGGCACAAGATTAACGAGGATGCCTCAGCGGCCGCACAGGACCACGGACGGCCGCGATAACGGTCACGAATCACAACAGACTCACAATTTCCCTCGGTTGCACAAACCTCTCATTGTGACACAGCAGGAGAGTGTGTAGGAGCTGAGGTAGAGAGGTTTGCTCACACACTGAAGATCTGAGTCACATTCCACACAAGAGCTGTAAAAATATTAAAAGAGTATGTTTCCTGGTACTTATGAGAGAGCAAGAGAGGGGAAGGAAAAAGGCTTCTAAAGAGAAGGTTTCGCTTACAGTTATATGCAGAGGATCTACATATGCTATACTATGTATTCAGAAGCAGCAGCCAGTGCTATAAATAGCATTAGTAACTGCTGGCTTTCTGAGAATGTCATGCATGCAGAGAGCTGGTTCCTGTCACCGGGGCTGGGGAATGCCAGAACTCTCTGAGAACGCTGGTTTCCTGCCATGTGCAGGTGTGACAGGACAAAGACTTCAAACGATGGCAGGATTTCCCTCAGGGGAGAAACATGTCGACCCTCCTGACCCCTGCTGTACATTTCATTCATTTCATGTCACTACACTTAATTTTTTTTTTCCTCCAACAGCCCAGAAAAAAACGTTTTGATGAGTAATCGATTAGGCAGCTGACGGAAAATGAACTGGTCATGTCAATGCAATTATCCTGCATCAGCATCCACAAACTGCAATTTGAAGGAGTCGATACATTTTTATTCACCACTTTTTGATAATGAACACGCTCATGATTATCAACTGCTGATATCAACTGGATCACCCCAGTGCTTCCATCACCCTGCTTCCATCATCCTCCTCTGTCACACCAGCCCTCTGCACATCCTCCTCCACCTGTTCTTCCTCTTTTCCTCCTGCTTGGCAGCTCCATCTTCATCATCCTTTGTCAAGCATATCCACCATCTTTCTTCTGCAAGTCCAAACCATCTAAGCTTGTCTCCAAACGGCTCAATCTGAGCTCTCCCTCTGATGATGCATTTCTAATCCAGTCAGTTCTATTCACTCCCAGTGAAGTGATGTTAGCATCTAAAGTTACTCAGCAAGGGTACATGGGTACTGGGTATCATTGGGTTTTTATATGGCACTACCGAGGTTACCACTACTGTTATTGCTACCATATTATGGTGTAAAACACTGTCATAAGTGCTTGGCTGCCTCTGATGGATTGGCGCACCAGTGTTTCGTCCTCCAGCTCAACCTTCTACCGCGCAGGTGTGAGGTCGTTTAGTCGGGCCAAAGTCTGCGGTAAAAGAAAATTAATTTCTTTTGTCATGAGGAGAGCTCACCCTTCAGATGAACTAACCCGGGGTGCTAAACACTTGCCAACTGTGCTCCGAGTTACAGATTCATTTTAATAACAACAGCAAGTGTTTGACTTGAGGTTGAATCAGTTGCATTTTTTGGCAAATCCCATCTGCATTCAAGCCAGAGGGCTACAATGAAGTCACTGTAGCAACAGCTGTTTTACCCGAGCACTCAAACACGCCGCTCTGCTCATTTAAATCGTGCTGCATTTGCTGATGTGATCTCGCTTACACAGGACTCTTTTTACTGTCAGTGTATTGCACTTAGTTGTATTTCACTAAGTACAGTGAAGCAAGAAGTCATTTTTAAACAGTAACTTCAAAGTCGATCACTTTACACCAGCAGCTTTATTACGATTATTATAATTATAATTTACAATTTACTTCAGTGATGCAAATTTCTGAAAAAAATGTAATCAAATGAAAAAGATGCAAATAAAACTGAATCCTTTGGCTGGGACAGCAAAACAGATTCATATAAAGAAAAGTTGTTTTTTTATAAATCTTCAACAACAACAGGTTTTTAGAAAGCAACAGCAGCACAATAGCTCACATGAAGTAAACCACTGTGCATTTATAATTGTAGCATTACGGATATGAGAACACTGGTCAAAGCTTACTTTCTCCGTGTGTGTCTGTCATTCAGAGAATACTGTTTCATGGATGTTAGATTTCTGGTACTTTACTCATCCAGTCAACATTCCTGACAGTACTGCAGACTCCGTCTCTACAGGGCCGTAATAACCAGAGGTACAGTAGCATCTTGTATGTCATAAAATCAGAAAAATGCGGTTATCCATGAAGACATGGATTTTATGTTTCCAGGTCATTATATTACAGGCAAATAAGATCCTTCATTATCTGCATGACTTGATTTCTCTGAGTAACCTCAGCTGGTTTTAAAAACGCGTGAGGATGGTGATGCAGAAACGGTGGCCCTGGTTTGTCGTGTACATGGAGACATAATCTGTATGCCCTCCACCTCCGAGAGCTTCAGCTCCACTGTAGCTGAACAAGGCAGGAACACCCACAGAGAGCAGCTGCTCCTGTGGACCTTCCTAAAACATTTAACACTCTCTTCATCCCCTCTCGCTTTTTATGTCACGTCTTCACCATGACTCAGCATCCTTTCAGCATCAGTTGAGGAGTAAGATTTCACTGCTGTAGCAGCTCTTGGTACTGCGATTCATCACAAACACCCCCGTGGTGGTGGTGGGGGGGGGGGGGGGGAGAGCTTACTACAGCAGATGTTTAAGGTTGTGCTCATATTAATTACTTTCTACAGTTTAATCTTCATATTTTATATTGCATGTCCAGTTTGAGGATCACGAATCACTAAAAATTCCAATTGTTGTGAGCTCAGAAAAGCAACTGTACTTTGTGATGAACTACAATAAAATGGTAAATGGACTAGTTCTTATATAGCACTTTTCTACTCTTCAGAGCACTCAAAGCGCTTATACAACATGTTTACATTCACACCACATTCATTCAAGCACTTCCATGTTTAACTAAGCGCTTATGATCTAACATTCACACGCCAACGCTTGCGTCGGAGAGCAACTTGGGGTTTAGTATCTTGCCCAAGGATACTTTGGCATGCAGCCCAGAATCGAACCGCCAACCTTCCGATTAGTAGGTGACCTGCTCTACCTCCTGAGCTACAGCCACCCAACTAATTGAGCTAATATAAGCTCTCTTTACTCAAAATCAAGGTTGTCATTAATACTATTAGTACTCAGATGATTGAGCTGTTTAATGATGATGAACATTTCAATTTGAACGGTAACACCAAGTTTATACTTTTAAAGAGAAAGTCACTTTGTTGAACTCGCATGCATTTGGACAGCAGCGATAACAGCGCGGTCACTGCACACACATCTCGAGTTAGTAATCCAAAGCTTGTAATTCACCATCACGTGCGTTTCAAATTTAAAATAATGAAGTCGTTTCTCCTTATTCAAATGACGAGTGAAAAGCTCTGAATAAATCACAATAGCAGTTACATTGTTACAGAACACATCAAAGCAATTTGGCTGATTATTTAGACTGGATTAATTGCATTAAGCTGTGATGCATTTTTATGCGGCTCGTTTCACAATAACTCACTAGATGAGCTCACCTGGTTGAGCCTGTCACTTCCTCCACAGGTTTGTGTTCCTGGAGTGATGGATGATGTTTACTTCAGTGTCGCCAAAGTAAAGAATAACGGCTCGCGGCAGTCAGGACGAGTAAGAAGGGAGAGTTCAGGAAAGCTGTACCTGCACAGTCTTTAGGTGACCTTCTGTGAGACAGAGGGACAAAAGTCCACAAGTCACCTGCTAAACCTGGGCCTCAGTATCAGTGCCGCCAATGCAGTGCATTATGGGACCATTGTTTACACAAGTCCCATTTGAAAAGGGAATATATGGAGATGACTGCTCAGATGAATTAAACAGATCAAGTTTCAAAAAGCAGTAGCTGACATTTTGGAGGGCAATGATGGAAAACTGCGATGGCAGACTTTCCCATTGATCATCAGTCCAGCCATATTACTGGGTGGTTATTTAAGGATGTAAAAGAACCAGTTTTCTGGCGATCACGGGAATATTTGCAATTAAAATCTCTGAACTTTTCAGAAAGGCAGTGATGTCTGTGATGTTGCTGTTTTTCAGGATACCTCAACAGATGAGATGGGGTGGGATGTTTCTTTTATTAGAGTAACCCAGACAACGAAGCAGCTCAGCAAATGCACCTTTAGTGTGAGTTTTGTTGGCGAAGGCCTCGGAAATGTGCGAGATGCTCGACTGTCAAGTTCTATAGAGCGAATAAAAATACTGAGGAAACATTTCATGGGGCAGTGCTACCTACGACAACAGACAACAAAGCAACAGACCCATTTAATCATGACTTTCCATGTCATAAGCTCAGCAGGCCCTCTTCTGCCTCACCACAGAGGCCCCTTTTTGTTACAGCGGAGACAAATAAATCCCAGCATCAGTGTTCACATCAAAGAAATATGAGCTAAGGTGCTCCCCCAGTGCAGTGAGGTGACAACTCTAGCTTCAGCTCACCAGAAAACCAATAATGGTCAGCGGTTTAAACGAGTTACAAGGACCAGTGGGTGCTTGTGGTCATGCGAATAAATGCAATGAATATTTCTGAAGAATTATTTTCAAGAAATTTGGTGTTATGGACTCTGTCGTTCCAGGTCAAAAACAACAACAAAAAACGCCCAAAATATCAAAACGTTAGATGAGCTGGGACTTTTTATTATTAGAGTTAAATGGTAACCAAAGACATTTTGGCTTCTGTTCTCCCTTTAGCTTGCCACTGTACTGTAAATGACCTGCATGTTTGAGTTGGCACATATTATAAGCTGGATGCTGACACAACCGTCCCATGTATCCCTGCACTAAGACTACACTAGCCTGTGAGCTCCCATTACATGGGAACTTATGGTTCAGCACTGGCAGTGTGTGAGCAGCTCTGGACTATTTGTTTACCTGCAGAAAAGGTTTGTTGTCACATTTCAGCAGTGTCAAAAATATGTGGTACAACTGGCCTGTAGGCTACTGTCTGTCAATCGTGTCCATAAAGTGTCCGAGGTTATGGGCACACTTACACAGGGTTTTCCAACACCCAAACGGCATGTGCAAACAGAGCGCTGGCTGATGTGCAGTAAAAGGCAGAAACACTGGAGTCTGCAAGAAAGAAGCAGCAGCAACAGCAAAGATCCAAAAAGCAGCCATAAGAAACGCAGACGGTGATGGACAGTGACCAGGTTACATTGTTTTTACATGGTTTCGCTACACTACAAAGAATTTCTTTAATTTTGACACTGCCCCCTGGTGACAGTAAACAGCCACAACATGTAGATGTGGGTCCCCGTGTGAAAGCACCTTCAAAGTCTAGTAGATTAACTGCTAATAAGTAGGTGTCTTCTGCCTCCAGCTCTCTCAAACTGCACGGACTATTTCCAGTTCCTGAACCGAACTATTTCCTTTTGTGCGCTGCATGTGTGAAACAGCAGCTGTGGGAAATACGCCAACCTGATGCACCTTCTAACTCTCAGTAGTGATCATCGTGCTTCAGCTCACCTCACTGTTGCTAATTTGGCTACTTTGTTGAGAAATTTACATGCTTTTTTAAGTCCCTTTCTAACAGATTGTTTTCTTTAAAAGGCCAAGCAATAAACAGCTCCCTGCTTCCTCGCCTGGTTCATTAGGAGTGGTCTCTCATCCTCACTCTCTCTCTCTCTGGGAATTTGTAGCAGTTACAAAATCATTGTGAATGCTCCTCGCTGGGTGGGGCTTTGCTAACTTTCATTCTCTGAAGCATTAAAAAAAAACCTTTTAGCTAAACTTTATGTGGCTGTCGGACAATTTCTAAAATCTTTACATTGATTTTCTCCTCCCCACCAAAGGAAATGGGTGTAGTTTATCAGCGCGCAACTTTGAGATATAAAATTAGCTGCAGAAAAAATCCATTCAGCTGCCTCCAATCTAATTTGCTAAATTTTCATAATGTGATGCTGCAGATGGGCCTCGAGGTGATTTTGAAAATGTCTGCAAAAATGTGCCATTAAGTAAAGTCAAAGACTGAAGATTTGATAAGTGGATGCTCTTAATTCATAAATCAAATCCAGAGGAGCTCACATTGTGTAGATGGGGTGAATGGTGTTCATTGGGACGGGTGATACAAGTGAAAGAAATCAGTGTGCAGTAAAGCATTGGGAATGATGCAGGACTAAAACACTCATCTGTGCTTTGGCGAATACTGCTATGCTTCTGTGAGACAGTCACACACGCAACTCAAGTTATTTGCATCCCTTTGGCAGACATTTAAGGGATCGAGTGGAGCAGCGTTTTGGAGTGATCTTCAAAGTTTGACTGAGGCTGTAAGGACGGAGCCTCAGGCATGCTTCCTGCCCCCAAAAAGACAAGGAGAAAAGAAAACGAGAGAGCAGCCAAGGAGGTGGCAGGACTTTCATCCTCCTTTCATCCTTTATCCACTGAAAAATGTAACTAAAGGTTTCACCAGCAGGGGGCAGCATTTTAGCAGTAGGTTTGTTGGTATGTTTCTTGAGCGTGCGCCCCAGTTTTACTAGCCTTCCTCAAAACTTTGCCTTTGGCCAAGTTGCTATGTGTTCTTAATGAGTTGGCATAATAACACCTTGGTCAGCTTCAGTTGATGTCTCTTCAATACGCCGCATGGATGTGCAGGTTCTGCTGATAGCTTCTGTTGATTTTTAAACTGTTTTTAAAACAGGACTTTAAATAAATAGTAAGAATATGTTTAAACTTTCTATTCTGATTACACGGCGTACATGCATGTGTGATATTTAGTTGGATTTTAAAATTCATCGCACAATTCCGGTTTCTTCAGCATGAGATCGCATGAGAGCTAACAGTTATCTAACAGTTAGCACAGTGTTCCATCAAATCCTCATTGGGCAATAATATCAGCGTTTAGCATCACTCAGACAAAGGAAAACAAAAGCAACCAACTGAGTCGCAAAAGGACCGATCTCACAAAAACACATCATCTCCAGCGGATCCGTCTTCAGCTGTCACTCTGGGTGCCCAAGTCAATACTGGAGCTCTCAATAACTGAGACAATGAAGACTTGGTGGGGGCAAAGTTCAATTCCAGTAGGCCTGTCAGGAAAGGATGAGACAGATACTGACAGGGAAGATGGCATGTCCTCTCCTGGGATTCAGATGAGTATCTCGAGCAGCCACAGGGTACGTCTCACACACTTTTAAACCCCTATGCCTCTTTTCCTTTACTACCTCCTCAGCTCAACTTGACTCGACTTTTAGGGTCTTCCATTACATGGTAGTACCTGGTACCAGACAATGTGACATCAGCAGATTGCATGCCACCGATTGACCAGGAAGTGATGTCACTTCATGAGCCATGAGAGCGAATCCTTCACAAGAATCAAACTGATCCTTTATGAAACTCGAGGGAAATGGCAACAAAGTAACCAACACAGATGCTTTTGTGCTCACCGGCTGATGACAGAATCCAGAGGGAGCTAGAACATGTTTGTGGCGCATGCTAATGGCCCCACCCACATTGAGGTGGTACTCAGTTGTAACAGAAAATGACTGAAACTGAGAAGAGTCATTTTGAGTCAAGTAGGTACAAGTGGAAAACAGGCATTAGTTAAAATGGACTGTACCTGAACAGCTGACAATAAAAATCTAAATGGCATGCTGGAGGAGTCTAGGATGGATAAATATCAAACAGCATCAGATATCCCCTCTTTCTGCAACTTTTCAGTTTCATTTTCAACTCTTTTTTTGTTTTGTTTTTTGGATTTTCAAATCTGACAGCTGCCTGACATGCCGGCCTCCACTCTGAGAAACCTGCTGCTGTAACAGACAGCATGAGATCAGCTATTCTGATTACACACTGCACGTGTGAGATTTAGCTGGATTTAAAATTCATCACACAGGTTTCAGATTTCGTCAACACAGGATCATGTGAGTTACCTACTAATCTTGTTAGACCCACTAACATTTTGATATCACTTTCTACAGAAAACATGTCTGAATGAACGTAATCACACTGCACCCCAACCCACACCTTTCTCAGGTGGTCATCCGTCCTCGACAAAACGCTGTGTGCTCAACCGAGAGAAGGTAAACCGGCCTCTGTGAAGAACCTCATTATACTCCATCTGCATTCTCTCGCCCCACTGGAAGCACAGGCAGAATATCTGAGAAAGGGTTCTTCAGTGTACATGGTAGCACCTGTTTATTGGGGGCTTTTTCGTATTTATTAGATAGGCAGGAGAGTGGGGGGGGGGGGAGGGGGGTACGGAGCAGGGAGTCTCAGGTTGGGCGTGAACCCGGGCCGCCTGCTCACCCACTGAGGCTCCACTGTGATGATGTCTGAGGGTTTGTATTGCAGATTTGATCGGTAAAAAGTTTCAGACTAAAGCTGCAAGCTTGCCAACTTTATTTCATGCCTTTGGCTCCAGGGCCAGAGTAATATAATCAACAAACTGGTCCAAACAAGACTTTGGGCACCGCAGTCAAACTGGGCCAATACTGAACAATTTTCTTTTGTATTTCCTTAACTGCATAATTATCAAGGAGGCCGGTATACCTGGTTATGATATAAGGCTGGGACACACTCGAAGCTACAGTAGTGACACATTGTCACCACACGGTTTGAGAATCACTGATCAACGTGATCATTTTAAAGAACTTTCGTCTTCCGTGCTCAGGTGGAGCTCTGAAAGATTCAAAACAAAAATGTGGCTCAAAACGATTGTTTTTCTCCTGCTTCCACCTGTCTGAAATTGGAAGCAGTGACATCACATCTAAACAGAGACTCTGGTTTTATTTTGAGACAAAAGACAGAACGAGTGCAGCCCAAAAAATGGTCTGAGCTCAGGTTTAGTGTGTGGAAGCATCAGGAGAGAAACATCACCCTGTCCCGATTGAAACAGTTCATCCTGCAGAGAAACACTAATCCTTCTGAGAGAGCGGGCTTAATGCTTCTCCTCACAGCCAACAGTGTCTCACACTGGTGCCCAACAACAGCTGATCTGAATACGAAGAGGCCAAGCACACAAGAGATGCTGCCGGCACCACCACCTCACCCCCACACTCCAAACATCCTGATCCTGCATTCACCCTGCTCTGCCCGAGTCCTCACCCTGCCATCGCCATGAGGACAGCCCCCGACTAAGGCAATCTTGAAGCCAGGGGCATGTTGGGAAGCCACATGTTAGACATACGTTAGGAGCAAAACATCCCCATCCAGCCGAGCTCAGCGTCCTCTCATTCTGATCAACAGGAACATGTCAAACTGAAAAACTGACTGTTTAATAATCTATCCATCATCCACCTTATTTCACTCCTTTTCAGGGGTGCTGAACCCGTCCCAGCTGCCATGGTGCGAGAGGCAGGGCACACCCTGCACAGCCTGCTGCAAGACTTCTTCAAAAAGCCTTAATTTAAAAAAAAATTGCAGTTTAACCCAAATGAAATCAAACACTCTTCAGTATACAAACAGTCCATTTCACTGTTTAACATCAACAAAATGAAATGTGCATAACTCTGATCCCAGAAACTACAAACACAAGATGAGGGAGCAGAACAGAGTTTGCACCTTTTCATGTGCACTTGAAACAGAACGTAACTCACAGGAAAAGCAGCACTTCCAAAAAGCAATAAGCAGCCCAAATGAAACCCTACAGCCCTTCATACACACGTTTTAACTGTAGTCACAGAGGTTTCCTCACAAATAAAAAAGTTATTTATCTACCTGCTTTTTCACAGCTGCCAGTTCGAGCAGGTCAAATCCAGAACAGAAGTCATAAGCAGACAGTTCCCACAAAGTTAGAGAGTTCCCAAAATCCACAGAAGCTCTTTGTGTTTACCTTATGTAATGAGGGAAAAAAACGCACTCAGTTTGATATATAATTTATGATTTAATTCCTAGCAGAACATTTCTGTGTCCCAAACAATTCAGAAGAAAAGAACAGAAACCACAGCTGCAGAAAAACACAGCAACAATATGAGAGGAAGGCAAAAACACGAAATCACCTCCTGATCTCTCAGCTCAGGTGTGTCGCTGCGCAGCCAGCTTACAGCTTATTGGGCCAAAACACATTCAAGACCACAGCATGACGTCACCAGCGAAACATCAGCAAGCGAAAGGTAAACAAGCCACTTCTGACTTATGTCAGATCTATTATATTACTTTTTTTTTTTACCAGCTCTTTAACTAAATGCGATATCCTGTCTAAATGAACCCATGAGGACCTAAAGTCACATAGTAAGCAGTTTAGTTAGCAGTACCCAGGTTCAAAAACAGGCTGGTAACAGCAGCTACACAGGTGCCTTGAACTCCACATTAAAGGAACAAACATCACAAATGATAGTTTGGGCTTTTTTGGCCTTTTTAAATACAGTTATTAAGAGGGAGCATCCACTACCAACTCACACACACACACACACACACACACACACACACACACACACACACAC
>VOQJ01030254.1:0-11524 GCA_015052665.1 Apistogramma diplotaenia
AAAAAAAAAAAAACATGACACAGAGGAGCGGCAACATCATTGTTATGAATTCAAAGAGTCTTGAGGGATGAATGGGAAAACTAGTATGATTGCCAGACGCTGAGGACTGCAGCAGGGTTGGATGGCTCCGTGTGGGGGTGACTGGCTCTGGTTGCTTAGCATTAGTATTAGATAAACACTCTGTCGGAAGATGTCAACGTCTCCATTAATGCCAGAGCTGCCACACAGGCTGTGCTTGAGTGACACAGTGTTTTGTGGACTGTGACAGGGGTTGTAAAAGCGAACTCTCTCTGGCAACATCTTCGAGCCCTGGTGGAGCCAAATCTCGGCGACATCTGGGAGCGCAAAAGGCGCTACACTTTTGACACTCTGAGCAAATTCCATTTTTGTCCACTCATTCTCACCTAAAAGCATTACAATTAAATGAGAATGAAATAACATTTGCAAAGTCTTTTTAATGGCAATAACACATTTGAAGGTTTATTTAGGTCCATTTAAATATTTAAATTTTGAGTTTGAGGCTTATTCTGCATTATAAGCGAGAGAGAAAAAGGCTTAAAAACTAACTTTGCTCACTTATCACTCTGCACCAACCACAAACAGATTAGCCTCATGTGGAAGTGTGGCTACCCCAAAAGGCTTTTCCAAAGTCTTTACAAACCACAATATGGAAGCTGTGTATTCAGCACAAGTCTAATGCACTTAAAGCCTGCCACAAGTACACATATTCACCCACACAATGCACAGGATATGGGTTTTTCCATGCTTTCACAAAGTGGGCGAAGGCATTTTCCAGTTAGTAATTATGCACACACAAGACTATTCCAGTCAAAAATATTGTGTGATTTTTGCAGTAAAAGTTGTAAAATTGAAGAGAGGCAGATTTACTTACACAAATAAAAAATTAGGAGAGCCATAAAACATAACATTTTTCTTTTTACAGCCGTGCATATAGCAGGCATCCAAATGACCTTACAAGTATGAACATGCAAAGTCACTGTGAAAGTATTCAGCCTGTGTCATTCTCCAGGCTCGAAAGGTTTTTCTTATCACAAACACAAAAGTTACTGCGACAAAAAAAAAGTGGAAGAAAAACAATATGAACCAAATGCAAATATGTATGTCAAGTTCACAGTATATTTCATAGTTTTCTCCAGTATATTTAACAACTGGTTGAACATGTTCAGCCTCACAGAACAGGATGGAGAGTTAAACTGCCTTGAGCTCAATAATTCTGGCCATGTAGGCGCTGCTGAGTTGTTCTGCAGGCTGGAGGGCTGGACAGTGTAGTGTACTCTTCCCCCTAATGCCCTGTCCATTGATCTTTCCCGTAACTACAGCTCCCCACAGAAACCCACACAATCTGTGCAGAGGAGTGCTCCTAGGCACCCCCCACTTCAAAAGGTGCATATTTACTCTTAGAAATTTAGAGAAAGTGCAGCTGTGGATGCATCCTCCAACCTCAATCAATGATAGGGCTGGTCCTCCTGACCCCCCCGAACCCCACCCCCCGCTGGCTAATAAAGTGCTTCTTAGGCTTGGTGGTTTCCCTGGAAGCCTTATGGGGTTGGTTCAAACTAGCACTTAGGTTTGTTTCCATCGTCTCTTCTCGACAATTGATTTTTAGAGAAATACTTATCTTGTTGCTCAACAAAGTTCCAGAGTGAATTAATGCAGGCAGTTTTTTTTCCTTCCCATCCCTGATTCTTTTCTTTCAATTTATTAACTGAATTAAAATAATAAGTATATGAGACGTTTCTCTGGGGCCAAATTGCAGAAGAAGGTTGGATTGCACGGCGCTTTGAAAGCAAAGCGTGTCTGTCATAATGCAATCGACACTTTTTTAAGCAGGAAAGTTGAAACAGTTTGGATGCAGATGACGCATCGAAGTTTTTGTTTTCTTTTTTTTCTCCTTAAGGAACCTGTCCCACTGCTCTCAAACACATCTATAGTTTCCTGAAAATAATCCTAGAACAAAAACACTTTAATTTTTAAATTATATGTACTTTAAAAATAAGAAAAGATTGTTGAAATGTCTTTAATTAGCATTTTTCACAGAATCTACATGCATTATGTGGATTCAACATGTCCTGCTTTCCTGTCTTTGACAAAGACATTTCATGCTGGGATGCACATTATCATAATTGTCATTTCCAATCTTCAAACACAAATGTGTATTAAGACAGTGGCTAAAATAGGCCTTCTGCTGAAAATCAGACAATCAAAATCTTTTTGTAATTAGCAAAGCAATATTATAATTACCAATGATTCAAGCTACTCCATGCTGCTTCTGCCCCCCCAACCTTCTGCAACAATTAGAAAAATATATGTCAGCTGTGATTTTTTTTTCCTCCTTTATTTCACTTAAATGTGAGACTCCAAAGTGGCGCAGTGGGGGATTTATTCAAAAACAATGACATTTACAACTCTTCTTTGAAAGAACTGCATTTATTCTTCACTCAGCAGGAAAGCCAAAGTTTTAAGTGACTGGACTAAAGGTCTAAAGCATTTTCGCATATCTGCACAACACCACAAAAACTCACTGACAATGTAGTATTCATTCTGTAGAAATTATAATTGTTGAAGTAAAAGAAAAAAAAGTAAAGGTTTTATATGGAAAATTATTCCTCCTAACTTTGAATTTGTGACTGCGTTTGTATGATGAGCTGCAGTAGCCTGAAAAATGGTGACCTTATGACTGCACTGTCTGACATTCATCATTTGATCATCACCCTGTAGGTAAATGCCTGCCTAACCCAGCTTTTCTTTATGGTGTTGATTGCATTCTTCAAGTCTGCCACAACAGTGTTAGCTCTGAAAAAAGTGAAGAAGAAAAAAAAAACTTGTTTCAATGTCATTAATCCTAACTTGTTTGGACTACTCGCATTGACTCTCCCACACATCTTTTTTTTCTCCCTTCTTTTCTCTGTCTGCACATACAACTGCTCTCACTCTCTCTGCCTCGCTAACATGTTGACAGCAGTTTGTTAGTAGGTATCAGTTTTCAGTGAGCAGGCTGAGAGGGAGAGAGGGATGTGGTAATCATCTCTATCTCCGGCTGCTTGGCAGCGTTCCCCTCGGCATGCTGGCAGACACTTGCCATTGAGCGGCTGTCAGGCAGAAAGGGTGTGGGATGTGGGCTCAAGCTACACAGGTCACGGTCATTTCTTTCCAAAAGCCACTGAAGCTAAAACCTTAAGTGGCATTTGAGCTACCTGCACTGTCAGTTCTGACACTCGCAACACTAACAAGGAGACCACCGGTAGAGAGTCAAACTCGATTATGCCTCCCTGGTGGTTTTCCTTAATATAGCTAAGCTACTGCCAGGCTTGTTTTCCTAACAGAACAACATTAAGGGGTTGTTCTGCAGCTGTGTGAGGTATAATTTATTGCTTCATCTAAAAAGCATAGCAAATATATCTCTCCCATGAATTAAAATAACTGGTATGAAATGTAAAATCTCTATGCGACTATGTAATGGGAAAAAAAGTAATTTTACATTTTTATATTTTTTCTAATTGCTATTTTTTTCTTTTTGTTAAATTTCTCCTTTCCATCTAGTTAGCAATCGGAGGTGATTTTGTATTTATTTTAAGGGACAGCTTTAGTTTATGTGGTTACCTTGAATGCATGGCTTTTAAATTCAACTGCATGTACTGTAGTGCATAATTACAGTGAAAAAAAAGTGGTGGACTGTTTTATTGCCAGAGTAATAAAAAATAAAATAAAAATGATTTTTAATTACACTTCAAAAATCTATCTTTTGTTCCTTCAGGATCCACTTTTCATACACACCAGAATTATGCTCATTTTCCTCTTTATAATAGTTACTCCGCTTTAATTCAAGACGGTCTTTAGGTCACGAACCCGAGCTCCGTATTTCTATGCTGAATTATTTGGAAACATTACTAATCAGCAAACGAACCCCCATCAACTTCCACAGAAAGGTTACAACTTTAAACAAAACTGCGTGGAAAAGTATCCTGACTTCCACGGCAGCAAAATGAATTGTGCTTGACAAGCTGCAGTCTCTAAGAACCTGAACCTGTGATCTTTAGAGTGATACCCTCAAGTTCATAGCAACAAATACCCTCAATCACTCAGGGAGAGCCTAAGTCTCTCTGTTGGCCAATTACTGCTTTTCAAAAGCCTGCGGCACCCAGGAAACTTTGACTCCTGGAAATAAAGACCAATCTGAGAGAGAAACATTGCAGCTATTAAAATCTTTATAATTCTGTAAATCACAAGTGATTTGTTTTGCCCCATGGCTTGTTCCGATACATCCTTGCTGCTATTGCAAAGGGCATGGGGTGACTGCAATTGAGGAGAGCAAGCTTATTTTTACAACTAAGCTCAGAAAAAAAGGATGCCTTTTTTCTTCTTCTTTTGGAGTGCAGAAGGCAAAGATCTCCTCTGTGTCATAATTGCCTGAAGTTAGAGAGTAAAGGCTCTGGACTCCTGATGTTAGTGTGGGCCTTTCATCAGGGGGGTTGGAGTCAGAGGTGCTTTAAAAAGATCAGGCTCTCTGGAGAATCAGACTCTGTTTTTATTTATGTAATAAAGGCATTTTAAAGAGAGAAAGAGAGAAATTATAATCACCCCACTGCCGATGCCTTATCCCGGAGTGGTGCTGTCATTGTTTAGGTTACTGTTTTTTGTTGTTGATTAAGGATCCCATTATTCCAAGCAGATTTACATTTTCTCAATTATTTCATTTGTGAACTTCAATATTAAGTATGCTATACTGATTAATTTTGAGGATGGATTCTGAAATTAGCCTGCTTATTCAAACAAAGTGGAAGCCAAAAGTGGTAGAGAGGATCATGCAATTATGAGTAAAATCACTCCAATTAAACAGTGCCATGTTAACTTTTAGAGAGCACACACTCGACATAATATAATTACAAATTGGGATGGAAAAATGGAAAAGAAAACACCAACATTATGGAATGAAGCATTTACAGTTGATGGATTCTCAAAAGGCTCTTCTATCCTCTGGTGCTCTGGGTTAAGAATGGCACTCCTCTGCTGCTGCAACGCGCTCCCTCCCAACCGCCACACTCCCCATTCAGCAGCGCAAGGCCCCTCTGGTACTAGACAAGGGCCCTGACTGAGGACGCTTTGATACTTCAGCCTTTAATCACCAGAGTATCCTTATAGCACCAAGCTGATGGAAGAATGGGTCATAGGAAGGATGTCCCAACCATAAATCAGACTACAGGGGTGACAGCACACAAAATAGGTGAATTGTCCTTGGGTTCCCAATGCTGGCGGCATCCCTTGTGTCCCCAAGTCACACAACCCTTTTTATTATTTGGGAGCGAGTCAAACGGATGCCCTACCAGCCAGTCTGCCCTCCCCCTTGTGTTTTCCCCCTAGTCTTCGAGGCTGGACCCTGCTATGAACTGTTTCCAGAGTCAGTTACTGGTGTAATTGAAAGTGCTTTGTCATCGCTTTGAGCCAAACACTGATGGATGTGAAGTTGAATGAGGTTTGGGTTTTAGTTATACGAGTGAGCCTGCGTAAGATTTATCACCAAAGGCTTAAGAGGCTACAAGGGACCATTAAAGCACCACCGCCATCTACATCACAGTGAACTGTTCATTATTATTCATTAAAACAGAATACCTTTAATATGTCTGCTTTCCCATGTGGAAATAAATACACACATACATGCAGGAGAGGAGAAACGACTCAGCTGCCCGGGTTTTTACAGTAAACTAAGTCTGGCGGGTTTGAAAAGAGATTTTAAAAAGTGATGGAAAAATTTAAAAAAAAATACCATTTAAATTTATAAGAATTGAAACGAAATCAAAGTTTTTAAAAAACTCCCACTTTTTTGTCTTCATGTATTAATCATTGTCCTTAATTTTGCACTTTTAAACTCAGTATAGAGAACTGAATAATACATATTTTCTTAAATTAGACCGTTTAATAATACTCTTAAAATATACATCTGCTAAACCCACTAGTGGTTTTCATATCTTTTCGTAATTAGGCTGGCCTATGGAAAACCTATGAAACCATTTAATTTCAATTCTGAGTCGACATCCACATGCAAAGCGTGGGAGGTGTGCTAGTTCTCATTGTCTCCCACTTATTATAGGCTGCCCCCAGCTGCCTGGGCTGTGAGGGCCTGGATTCTGGCTCACATCCAGCATTGCTCTGATCTGGGCCTCTTTGTGATTTGAGGAGTATAGAGCTTTGCTGGGCTGCTGTCCTAGAGCCATGTTGGAATGCAAGAGCAGTGTTGGAGGTGCAGAGGGAAGTGACCTCACTGTGTGATGCGAGCAAGAGTATGGGGCAAAAGTTACACATTGAGGTTGGTTGGATTATAAATAAAGTAGTGTGTGGATTCTGTGCTGCAGCCGGGAAACAGGAAAGGTGAATACAAGTGCTCACAGCACAGTTGTAAATGGTGCCCTAGCTGAACATTGGCTCAAGGCTGCCTAGACAGCGTGGCCAAATAAAGTAGATTTCATAAAATGATACTGTTAAATTTAAGGCTTTTGCTTTTCAGTTGTTTATGTATGAGCTTTCTATTGTATGATTGTCTTCTATCTCAAACAATATCCCTATTTCTTAGCAATGGTTACACTTTTAAGGACCTGGATGCTTACTTTTATTTTAATTTTTTGTGTTTAAAAACAATGTTTAAAAATATAATGCTGATTTTAAAAATATCCAAAACATAAATTATTGAATGCAATTATTACTTTTTTTTAAATTAGATGTGTTAATGTGCCTACGTTGTACAAGACTAATCATGTAAACTGCTGACTGCATGTTAAGCGATGCTCATGACTGACCTTTGAGGGGCCCGTGTTCACATGGGCCATCTTGTGGAGCTGAAGAGGAGCAAAGCGAAACAAAAGACCAAGACCCTGCCAAAGGCATAAATACCTGAGAGGAGAGACAAAGACAGCTTCCCTTCAACAGGATTCACAGTGTCCAGGATGAACAGTGCATACCTGCATGCACCACCAGTGAGTAAAACTTAACATGACCCCCAGGACATCCCAGTGCCGTTTAAAATGTAAATGGGATGCTTTTGTACTGCACTTTGTGCTTTTTGGACCATTTGTACAAGCTTTTCAGCACCAGATGGATTCTTTTTCCTGCGTTTTCAGTTACACTGATGGCTTAAAATTTTATATCTTAGAAACAAAATTAACCATACTCACACTTGCAATGTAGACACTTAAAAAGTGCAATTTTCTAAATTAAGTATTTCATAATGCTAAGTATAGACAAATCTTTTTAGAAGTAATCAATAGATATGCGGTTGCTTCTGGAAAAATTAGCATGGTAAATGAACATTAAATCGCAGATGGCTGGATATGGGGCATCGCTGGTGCTCCAAACAAACAATTGATTAACTTGTAAAATCCCATTGCCCAGCTGTTATTCAGGCTGTTTATCATAAATAAAAGAGGGGGAGTTGAGAAAAGATCCAGATGCTTTGATTGTAGCAGAAAGGCAATCTGTCATTGTTCTCAACTAACACTGATGGATGCTGCTTTAAATGGGCATTGGTTTTACTTAAACATGACAAAGTGAGGGATGACACGCCATTGGTCAAAAAGGTCTGGAGGTCCAGCAACGCCTCAGTAGTTCCTTTTTTTTCAGCCGAGACAACCTCTTGTTCATGTATCAGCTGCCAATGAAGGGAAGATGTTGTTAGGGAAGGCATTCAAGTTTATTTTATTGTGTGTTCATGCTGAAGTTGAGAAATGGAAAATTGATCACAACAGCCTATATGAAGAAGGCAGCCAGTACCAGCTCAAGGGCTACTTTCTTTTACTCATTTCTACAGACTTTTACAGTTTTATTTTTCTGTTTGACTCTATTTTGGCTGCTCTTGCTCACATTTGACCCATAAGAACTCGTAATGTCTGATGAGATCCTTTAATGAGAGCTGTTGACTTTGGTAAAATTACAACTTATTACAAAGTTATTAATGGCAGGCAAACCCCCCGTGCATATTGGAAACATTCCCATGCATTCGAACTTATTTGTTTAACAAATAAAGATAAAGCCATAGGAAAATATGCAGAATCACTCAGCAATAAAGTAGTATTCACTGTGTTTATGAAAATACTCATATAAATTGGCAGAAAATCAAATGAAAGTCTGGAGATCAGGTAAAACCATTAAATGCAGCCATATAAGTTTAGTGAAAAACTTGGTGTGCTGTCAATGGACAGATGTACCTCAACCAGACTTCAGTGTGATGTCAGATGGTAAATGGTCCAGTAAAGCCTGCTTTTCACTGGCATATAAAATGCACATGAGCTGGTCTGCCAGCTGCAGAAGATCACATACAGGTTCTCAGTACAGGATGACATCAGGGAATTGGAAGGAAAGACAAGCCTCTCTTTGCATGGTAACCTTCGATATCAGACTTTAGAAGTCATCTAGTTTCACAGATGCAAGGAGGTGAAGGAGGCCTACAAAGCAAGCCTCTGGGACAGTTTAAGTACAGACTTCTGCACAACTAATCATCCACTGTCAAATATGGCTGAGATACCATTCAGACTGACGTTTTTAGGCCAACTGCTCACATTGAATGTAATTTTAATATGATCTAGTATTTATATGCACCAATACATTTTACAGCAACAATGTGACATGCGCAAAAGTGATGAACATGTAATGCATTTGTCTTCCTAAGTGCTTATTTCATCTCTTCAGCACATGTTGGATCGGTTCCTCGAAGATGGATATCTATCATCATTTCAGTGCAGTATCTGCGCTGCTCTTAATTCTTTAACAGTTTGTATTACAAAGAAGTTCTCTGCCGAGGACTAGAAGGGTGTAAGTAAGATTAATTAGTTAAGGAGGTAAGTAGAGCCTAGCAAAGTTTTCAGTGTTGCTTTCTTTTAACCTGAATAGTAATTTATGACGAGCACATACAGTACTCTGCAAAAATCTTGAGCCAACCCTCATTTCTTTATATTTTGCTAAGAAAATGGAAAACATGCAAACATGTACAGACATGTATGGAACTATAGTATACAGTATAAGTCCCAAAAGAATTTTCACAATTCTAACAAGCTTGAAAGTCGATATTTGGCATGATCACCTTTATTCTTCAGCACAGCCTGAACGTTCTTTAAGTAGTCTTCAGGAATAGTTCTCCAGGCTTCTTGAAGGACATTCAAAGCTCTTCTTGGATGTTGGCTGCCTTTTGTTCAGTTTTCTGTCAAGATGATCCCGCACAGCTTCAGTGATGTTGAGGTCTGGGCTCTGGGGACACCTCCGTGACTGATAGTATTCCATTGTGTTTTTCTATCCAGGTATGTTTTTAATGCATTGGTAGTGTGTTTGAGATCATTGTCATGCTGAGAAATGATGTCGCTGCCAATCAAACACTTTACGTGTAAAAAGGCATGATGGATCAAAATCTGATGGTACTTTTGTGCAGATGCCTATAGACACTCACTGTTGTGTCTTTCTTCAAAAAAACGGAACCAAATTTTTCAAAAATTTAGATTATGAGCCTTTAAAACTTGTTGCTATCCATTTACAGTCCAGTGCTTGTGCAATTTAGCATATCTAAGCCTTTTTTCCCCGTCTCGCTTCCATGAGAATGGTTTCATGATAACAGCCACCCTTCCACTGAGATCATTTCTGATGAGACTTCACCAAACAGCAGATGGATCAGCTGTAGCTGTAGGCATTTCTCAGGTTCTGTGTCAGGTCTTTGTTGGATTTTTTGTGTGTGTGTGTTTCTCAAGGAAATGACCTTCAGATGTTGTTCATCTGCTGAAGCTAAGTTTTAGGTCTGCCCCTTCTTTTGTCCACTACTTGTCCAGTTTCCTGAAATTGCTAAAGAACAAACTGCACACCACGCTGTGATATGCCACGTTTCCAGCTAATATAGTTCTTTGAGAATCACCTTGTTGGTGTATATCTTTTATGCATGCCAAACTCTGTTATTGTTGGTATTTTTCATATATTCAAGAATTCAAGAAATAGAATCAAATTAAGCATTTTGTGGCAGGCTGCTGGTAACAAAGACAGAATTTAAAATAGTCTCTTTGCTAAGTTGTCTGTTATGTGTAGACACCACACATATTTGTCATTTAAGTGAAGTGCCTTTTTTACGCTTGAATGACTCAGAAACCAGTCTTAAGTGA
The DNA here is from genome assembly GCA_015052665.1 of Apistogramma diplotaenia. NCBI lineage: Eukaryota > Metazoa > Chordata > Actinopteri > Cichliformes > Cichlidae > Apistogramma > Apistogramma diplotaenia. Next base: position 10,143 of record VOQJ01030254.1, read on the forward strand.
CTTAAAAAAGCATTCCTCTGAAAAATGGTTCCGCTACAAGAACTAGATTGAAAATGAGTGAAAAAGCAGCCAATATCTAAAGAAAAACATTCCAAGACCTTCAGAAAGCCTGGAGAAAAAAATGCCCAAGATCGCTACAAGATATCTCAATGAAGTTTGGCTTCTTGGAAGCAATATACAGTATAAAGAAATGAGGGGTGGCTCAACACTTTTGCATAATTACATTCCTTGGTCCAGAACAAGTCATTTTCAGATTATCTGGAATTGACATGTTTTATTCATTCTTTTCCCAACTACACGCTCCAAGGACGTTCTCTCTGCTAAAGGTTCCATGTGAAACAGTTACACAACCTACTAAACAAACTAATACCACTGAAAAGAAGTCATGCAGTAATGTTACCATAGCACAGACTGTCTGCATTGCAAAGTTACAGGAATTTGCATGTTTTCGGCTGCTGATGCCAAAAAATACACAAAGAATATGTTTTAGTCTTCTGAAGCAGAAAGCCCAGGTCAACAAAAAAGGGCTTATAACCACCAATGCAATGTCCATTATCTGTGATGTCCCTAACATGGTTACACAATTTTTCTTTCTCTTTAGTTGGTTAAGTTCCATGTAAACATGTAAACGTAGCCACTGGCAGTTGAGAACTTAAATTGAACATTTAGAGGCTCCCATTATCAACCAAATCTGCAGCAGTGCGGTTTTTAGATCACTCAGTAGAAGCTCTGTTATGTGCTCTTGTATGTCTGCTTCTGCAAAATGTGTATGTGTAAATAATGATGAATAAGTGAAAACACACTCAGCTTACTGCTATACTGTATATCTATATACATACTAAATCTGTAAATATAATCCATATGTTTATCTGTATATACTGCTGTACCAATTTCTTGAGTGAACCGACAAAGCCGTACATGACGCTGTAGTCATGACAATATTCAATGTAAAGAAATGAAAAAAATCTAAAATAGTTGTGAAAGGTGTTACAGACTCTACTTCTGAGACCTCTCCTTTTGGTCGTGACCTTTGACCTTTTCTTGGATATAGCACATCATCATTTTCCTTCGTCACTCTTTTTTTTTTTCTTCTATTAGAAAAATTGTGATCAAATCCAGTTCACTCGTCCTTGAGCCCAAGTGGACACTTGTAGCCAAATTTAAAGAGAATCTCACATTCTGATTAAGTTTACTTGCAAAACATCAGAACAAAAGGGAGTTTATGATTTAAAATGCAACATTTGGCATTGTGCTTCAAAATGACACCACTGCTACACAAAAGTGTCCAAAAATGCTCTTCTAGGGAACAAATTGTAAAAAAAAAAAAAAAAATAAAAATCAATTTAAATCTAATTATGACCTTAAAAAGAATTTACAGATAT
>VOQJ01030254.1:11544-24935 GCA_015052665.1 Apistogramma diplotaenia
AAAAAAAAAAAAAAAAAAAAGAACTTATTTGAAAAAAAATATAAAAAAAAAAAAAAAAAAAAAAAATCAAAATCAATTTAAATCTAATTATGACCTGTCAAAGAATTTACAGATATATTAATGTTCCTTTCATGAGAGCCCAGTGGCTGCGATGTGTAGAGTTTGAAAGCTTTTGTAGGTTTTCATTGGAAGCGCCAGTTTCTCCTGCCACTGAATAACATGGCTAGTTAATGCTGCCATCAACTGAACATTTTATGATTAAACATTGTCCCAAATCTTTTGACAAGTATTTATAGAGCACTTCGTAATAATGTCTGATGGAGTTTGTGTGATTGATCCTGAATCTGAAAAAGAAAATTGCATTTAATGGCATCCAAGGGAAGACAAAAGACAAAAATGATACTGCATATAGGGATAAAATTTGTAGAATTATTTACTTTTATCTATTTCCTTTGGACTTTTACATGTTAAATTTAAAATTTTAAATGTGTAAAATCTTCCAGGAAGAAATAAGACAAGAAAATACTTATTGTAAGAAAAAGTCCTGTTACAGGCAGGTTTTAAACGTGGCGATCCAATATGATTCCAGTCAGTGAGACAGTATGTCAGATCAGCATGTTTTTTGTGATGTTGCTTTTACTTCTCTAATGTGAATCCATGTGGCCAGACTGCTCGCAGACTTGGCCACTGGCTGAAGCCAATTTTCTGAGTTAGGCAGCAGAACACAAGACTCCCCACTTGGAAAAAAAGAGAAAAAAAAAACAGTGGAGGAGTTTTAGCAGTCAGCCCTCAGACAGGAAGACTCTAGAGGAAACACCAGAAAGCCATTAACTAACCACAGAATTATGGTGATCTATTTGCTGGAATGGGCTACAGACAGCTAATGAACAAGCCTCACCCCCCACACCCCCCTCCCCCATCACACGAGCACATACACACACTGCATATGCACACTGAGAAGCAATGCTGAGAGAGCTCTTACTTGTACAAAACAGCATGACAGATCAATGCCTGATTCCTAAATCAAGGGAAAAGGTTATTTTCTGTCTCACTGGGATTCCACTTACTATCCCCCTATATCTAAGACACTCCCATACCCATTTAAACCAAACAAGTCCACCCCCAAACAACACACGCACACACACATCTCCTAATTAAGAGCGAGGCGGTGCAGCTTTTTTGTGTCTGTGGTTATGCTTGCAATGTTAGTGTCTGGAGTGTGAAAACAGATCTGATGGACTGGTGCCCTCAGTTCTCCCTGATCAGGCTCCAGCAGGTATCCCCCATGATTGACAGCTCACAGGTCATCCGCCCATCTCTCAGTCTGTTAGAGGGTGGGCGGTAAAGAGATTTGGAATGCCTGGGACCCTGATTGCTTTATTGCTCGCCTGTCAGAACCATTGTACAGCTCTGTATTATTAGGGCTTGCCATCTCTCACCGTCTGGTAGGTGTCGCGTCTCAGCTCTGCATAAAGAATCACCACTCCATTCAAAACCCTCTTTCTTTTTGGCTGAAAGGAAGAAAGCACAGATTTTTCCACAGAATCTCCTGTACTGGTTTGTCAGATAATACAACACAAGTGTCTCCAGGGAATGGTTTGGATGGCGCTGCTTTACACTCAAATGAAGAAGATTTGAGATTCCATTTGGCAATAATTTATCACAGTGATACCAGCAATAGTCTATAACACTCCGCTGAAATTACTCTGATGTTCCTGATTATGTATCTAATCATGCTGAATTCTTTACTACTGTGCCGTGCACATCCCTGAAACAACAGTAGATATCAAGTTTCAGCTTTTGTGGTGTTTTATTCTATAAGCCCCCCATCCCCCCAAATAAGGCTCCAAAATATTTTTCTTAAAAAAAATATATTGCACAATAAGGCTCATTTTAAAGACAATTATAGCTATTATAGTTATACAGTTAGGATATTATAGCATTACCTGATCAAAGAAAATAACTGGTCACTTTTTTATTACATTTTTTACAGAGTTTAACCAATGATTCAATAGGATAATCAGCATTTGAATCAATAATGAAGATGAAGCCGTGTTTCCATTAAGAAACATTAATTTTATGATGGCCCGAGGATTTTGATAATAGCGAAGACACTTTACACAATAAAAATGTTGCAGGATTAAGTGTTGAGTTATGTCCAGACATTCAATCTACTGGAATCTGTAGCAATTTATATATAATAATATGCTACTATTCTTAATTTTTTTTTTTACTCAAATATTTCATTTTAATTCACCAAAAGCGTAAGTTTAATAAAAGTTATAAAATAGAAAAATAGTGGTGTCTAAAATCTATCCTATTTCTTTGATACACAAAGGCAGCACAGGGAAAGGAAATGCTGTGAAAACTCTACTTCACTAGTTTTGATTCCCATTGGAACAAAGAGCCTCCTCCAAATCTACAATGGCCCAGTGAACAATGTCTCTATACAAATCCCTAGCTGATTTCTTTTTGCCATCTTATTCCCCAGGCTGTGATGACAGACTGGCAGGTTGTTGAAGGTCATCAGAGCTATGCCTCCTGGCCCCCCAAAGCCCAGGTGATGGCCAGGCTACATCCCCAAGTGATCTTGCTGCTCCAGGCCACAGCAGAGACAAGCCCACTGGGGTGCCACGTCACTGTTTCCATGGAGATGAGGCGACAGGCTGGCCGCAGCACAGGCTCACACCTTTATGGTCAGCGACTCAGCGTCTCTGAGGAGACTTCCCTGTCTAACAGCAGTTGCACACAAGTTGCGATTGCCCCCACTCCCACCCCAAACCCATTCATTCTCTCTTTTTGTTGTCTTCTTTAAAGCCAGTGCATGCACAACATGGGACACCCCTCCTCTAACAGTCCAACCCTCCTTGCCCTGGCAATGCTACCCTTGTGAGGCCTGCTGGGAACAGTGGTGAGATGTTAGATTAGACCTGCAAGTCTGGGCAGGGCCTGAGAGGGGATGCAACGTGAAGGGACTGCCCATTCCATCTATGGCTCATGCTCGATTATGGTTTTATATGGGGGTGTGAAAATATCATTCCCCAGTGCTGTCTCCTTTAAGAGCCTCTCACAATTGGCTGCTGACGAAAACTGGCTTGACTAGCTCAGTTCAGTATCCCTGTTGATCTATGTTATCACGTCTCATTACATCGACTATATCTGACAGACAGTTGAATAGCAGATGCATACTTTCAAATCTATCCATCACTGACAAGCAGCTTTCATGCCAGTGATCATATTGATTTTTGAAGCGAGACTGTTCTTCATTGTGTATGTGTGTCCTAATCTGAGAAATGAATGATAACCTCTTCATCACTCTACCCCCTGAGTGTTCTTACTGGAAGCCATATTGATTTTGTTAGTCTGAGAGTCCTTGCATTGCATGGCCTTTACCTCAGGGACAAATCTAATTGTTTATCTCTGGACAGACTTCTGCCTTTACTCCCTTCTGTCTCATTATGTGCCAAGATTTGTCAAGTCAAGTCTCTCCACACTCTCAAATCGCGCTTTACAACATGTCGTTCGGCAGAACACTACAGATGGCTTACTTATCAACAGACCCTCCCACATGGAATGCCACAAACATGACAGCACAACACACTTGCAAAAATATACACAAACTGACATACAATGTAATCACACTCTGGAGACGTGATTACACATACTGACACACAAAACATGAGTCACATTTTTTTAAGAAACACTGATTTTTTTTTTTAGATCATTGTGTAAGCTTTCTTGAGAAAACTGTAGAGAATTATTCTTAGTTTGAGAACACGCTGAACAATAATTGTATTAATAGCTCTAAATCTTTATTTTATCTTGAATTATTTTCTCATTTCTAATGAAGAAACCACAGAATAAGCCACTGATCAAAATGTAAAGCTCCAATAACTTATTTGCAAATGGTATTTTTTACCAGCTGGGTTATGTCAGGTTGATGTGTGTGTGTTATCAAGAAGAAGAGATTTGACAAATGTCCACTACTACTGTGCTCAAACCCATTGCAAGAGTAAAATACAGTGGCTACAGAAGGCAGATTTCACCCCTTGATTGGACATTTACATAATGAGCAGGTGAACAAAATCATGCAGTGTAATTTAAAAACATATAGGTCAATAATGTTTATTTGGTTACTTTATCTGGCTCAAAGTCCCAAAATCGTGCCAAATTTTGCGTTTCTAACCAATCTAGTTGGTTTTACAACCCTCTCCAAACCAGCAACCCGAACCCTTCCATAAGAACTACAACATGGCAGGTTAATCAAATCTGATAAGGGTTAATATCTGCACTGCTTCATTTTATCCTCTTGTTAAGCTGCCAACAGTTAAAAGCCTCATTACACGGAAAGACAATAATTCATCGCAATTGTCAAATCTTGAATCTGTACACTTTAATAAAACAGCTTGAATGACTATTAAGACACAGCATTTTTGTAAATATGAAGTCTTTTCTCTCTGATGACCTTTCTCACCAGCTCTCCAAACTCTTTTAGGCCATTGGAAGCCCTTGGTCAGGTTTTATCAGTGAGTTAACTCCAACGAAGTAGGCTAGATCAATAAGCCCACTCTCAGAAAGGAGCCGGAGCAGAGAGTTAGAGGCGCGGGGGAGAGAGATAGACGCAAGAGGCAGGGAGCAATCAGAGAGCTATGGATGTGTGCCTTCAGGAGTGGATCGATGCACTGACAGGAGCCCTGCTTTGTTCTCGCACAGTGCTCAGATGTTAGGCATGCTTAACATGATTGCTTAAAGGTTTTTGTTTGCTTACTTGTGTTTTTGTTTGTCATTTGTCTACTTATAGTATATCCTGCTGTCCCTTCTGCGAGGTAGACATGTCATTAGGATTGTTCTCTCATGTCTCGTTGTTTTGTTTTGGGTTTTTTTCCCACAAAGTACCTCAAAATATGATTTTTTTTAGAAGGGGTTTTAGCAAGCATTTTAGTCTTTTAGATTTCTTCAAATTTCTCTTGGCCATGCTTAGCAGTGAGTCCATAAGTAGGAAAAAAAAATTCAAATATACAATTGCAAATATAGTACATAAGCATGTAATTACACAACTGCTGACATCCATAATTCTTAACCATGAGAACTATTTCCATTTGGCAAATTCATCTTTGACATTCTTTGTCATTGCTCTAGAATGAAGGAATTTTCTAGTAGTACTAAACTGCATCTATCCTTGCACCACATGGTCATCTACAGCATGCTGATCATTTAGTCATGCTAAATGCTTCGCCAAGAATTTCTTCTAACAAAAACTTGGGTGTGCCTGCTTCGTCACAGAAAGGTGTTAACCGCAAAGGACAAGTAGGTGTCAATAGATCTGCTCTCAGAGCTCACGGGCCGTTGAAACGCATGAGCTCTTTTCCAAGGCTTAATAAGATAGCACAGATGTGCCCTTGTCTCAGCACAGCCCTACGTCTCATTGTACTTTGGCCTCCCAACCCTGCCATTGCAAGACCTCTATAGCACTGGCTGCATGAGAGGGTCTCATTAGGACAGACAAACGAAAACCGAGGGTCAAGGTATATAAAGGTAGCCACAGTTAAGGATCCTGCCTCTAAGATTAGATGGACGCTTCACCACGTCCTAAGGCCACCCTGTAGACCTCTGGCCCTCCCAATCATGACCCCCAATATCCACTATTATTTGATGAAGCAGAGCTTGATAATTATTTTGCGTGGATGAAGAAGAGGGCACAATGTGAAAGGAGCGTCTCATTCTAAAGGAAAGGATAGTAGGGGATGACAGAAAAAAAACTAACAAAAAAAAAAGATCAAAAGCAGGCCTTTCGCTTTTCATGCCTCAGAGGCTCCAAAGAGGATAAAGAACAATTGGGTCCTGGGTATCCTGTCCTCTCTGGCAATTAGACTCAGCTGATGAAGTGAAAGGGATGAATGGCAGGGTTCAAGGCCTTCTCTAGGATTCACACAACAGGATGTGTTTTTACCTTCTTCTCCTTTATCTTCAGCTCCCTTTAGAACGGCAGAAATGCAGCTGAAATATTTCTAGATGAAGACAATGTAATTCAAGGTGCTAAATCTTAATCATAGGGACTGTTAAGACCGAAGAGGTGTGAGTGGAGTGAAAGGGCCAGGAGAGACACGCATGTAATCGTATGTTCATATACACATTTTTTTAAAGTGCAAAGATCATCTTCTGTTGCAGTGTGGAAAAAAAATCTGCACAACGAATAATTTTTATTCTGCTTTTTTTTTTGTGTTTCAATATAACGGTGAACTAAGAGGAACCGTGTCTTCCAAAAATATATATATTTTGACCGAAATGCTAATGTTTTAATCACGAGGAAAGGTTGCAGGATGTGGGCACGGCAGCGCACCTTACAGACTGCTGTTCCTGGTGTGTGGTGCTAAATTCATCATGTTTACAGTTTCGTTTCTTATGCTGTGTTTTATTTACATTCCTATTCGATTAGTGAAGCTGTGGCACTATGAGTGCAGTTGGTTGCTTGATTGATTGATGATACAAACTGCTAAAAGATGATTGAAACTTCCAGTTTGGTATTTTGGCCATCACCTTCTTGGTTTTCGAAGGCAGATTGCATATTGTCACCTACAGTATCTACACAGTCTGACCTTTGGACTTTAGAACTCATCCCTGCTGGCTATCAGAATAAAATGCAGCTTTAAGGCACTGGCTGGGGGATTATTAAAACAATATATTATATAGTTAATAAAACAATATGAAATTCAAATTTTAAATCAAAGAAAGAATTCTTTGGAAAAAAAAGTACCAACATGTAGACTGCTGAGAGGGAAAACAACATTATACAACGCATCCAGAAACAAAAAGCAAACTAAATTTGCAAGTTATTTTGGGAACAAAAATTCATGAGCTTGATGATTTAAAACACTACTTCCTGTTTAGTATAGTCTCTGAGTATGCAGTGTTAACCTTTCAAAAGGTCCATATCGATTTCTTAACAGTGATAAAGAAATGATAAATTAAACTAATGGAACCATGTTGGCATTAAAATCCAAGCCAAGTTCTCTGATGTGTAGTAGGAGGTATTAACCTGGTACACAGACTGTTCCAAATGTTATGTTTTGAGTTAATATAGAGTAAAAGAAAATTCATTATACTGAAAATTTTGGTTTTGGAGATGGAAGAAGAAATGGAAAATATGCAAGAAAACACTCTATGTGATTTGGCTAAGGGCAAAGTTCTGGTGTTTGAAGACTTCTGTATCAGTTTCAAAGCAAAGTACAGTAAGTTGCTAAAGAAAATGGGCACTGTGTGTTAAGATGCTACTTGGAGGATGCTGGGCAGATACAGCCGAGCCCCATGATATTTATATGCTGCATTTTTCACAAACCCACACCGGTACTTTAATCTGAATGCATAAACTTACAAACTACTTGCTGCCATTGACTTGTCATAGATTCCATTGGAAATTCCGTACAGTGGCCATGCCAGTAAATGGGCCCCCGTCTCTTTAACTATACTGCTACACTGCACTAAAACCTTAAGATGATTAGTGATATTCTTAAAACCTAGCCCACTGATAATGTGTTTAAAGAAGCGATACGGCTTTTCCAAGCTTTGAGTTCAAAGTCTGAGAAGCATGGGGTCAGAGTGGCAATGGGCTAAACAAAGAGTAGCCAAAATGGGCTTTGGGGGATTTGAAACTCAGGCCCCTGAACCCCTTTGATCAAAACATAGCTACAGCTATAGAAATACTAAGTATCAAGCGCTTGGGACGATGCTGCTGCCAAAGAATCGTGAGTTGGGCTCGTTGAATAAAATGGTACACAGTATATGTTGGATATTATATGTATATCATTGAGTCCAGAGAACCACAGCTGCTGTATTTTGAAACAGGAAAGCTGTGAGGGATATCAAGTACTGCAGTATATTTGTTTAGATCTTTTATTATCAGTCATCATTTTCAGCTCAAAGGTCCTTTCCAAATTCTATATAAAACTAATTGTATATAAAGATTAATCAGGTGGTAAAGGCATTTTTATTCCCCATCTGTTTTAAGGGTGGTATGAGCTAACTCACAAATATTCAACAGGCTAATTAGTTCTACTTTGACTCTCGGTGAATGCCAGTGTACTTAATGAAATAAACAAGAATAAAAATGATTGAAACTCAAACTTGAACAGATTTTCCCATCTTGAAAAGCCCCGACCAATTAAGCAGGCATGTTTTCTTCTTTCTCTAATATTACATCAATTACACCCAAGAGAATGTGGCTGTGTCAGCTATCGTGAAGCTGTCAGTAAGGCTAACAATATAACATTAACCACTGAGCAGTGAAATTGATGTCTTTTTCCTTAATTTAAGGAAAAGGGTGTCATGAAGGAAATGTATCCTGTGTTTAAGTTGTTAAATGGAAAAAAGAGCATATAATGTCAAATTACATGTAATACAGAAAAAAAAAAAGTAATTTTGTGTGATTATTCGCAGCCTTTAGTGCAACTCCTCCGGGTATCAACAACAACTGATTAGTGCAGGAGACAGCCATATTGGCAAATGGAATATATGATGGAGAAGATAATTGAATTGTGCGAATTTCAATTAGCCTATGTAAGTCTTTGGATATTTCCTCGTGGCACTGGTGGTTAGCTCAAATTTAAACAGTTATCACTGTGTTTCCAGCCCATTACAAGAGCTTTCAAAAGGTCCACGGTGAATTATGCAGCATCTAGTACTTTGAGGTAGAACTTGTACTACTCCAACTTAAGAGCATACAACTGCAGTATGTGCCACAACACATTTGTACTGTACGGACAAATTCTATCAAAAAGATTCAATTCAAAGTCTACAAATATATCTTTTGTCTATTCAAGTTAAGGATTGCATCAAATTACAAGGACACTTGTGTGGTGTGTAATGCCACATAGCAATGCTATCTATGTGGTTTTCATGAATTTCAGCACTTGCCTTAAATGCCATTTACAGTTTACTCCGCCTCCTTGAGGATGTTGCCTTTAAGTGCCTGCTTTGCTTGGAAAACTCCTGGAGCCGAAGACGTAACAACACGTGTTGTTTTTCCCTGATAAACAGTGCAAAACCAGAAGTTCAATTTAGTAAAAGAGAAGGGAAACTCACCGATTTCTGGCACTGTAACTTGAAAATGACTTTAAGCAATGAATTAACTAATCATGGCCAGGCCTTAAGCAAAACTGATTTCATTTGGCATTAATATGCATGAAACTCAAACATAAGCAAGGTTTCCCTAAGTATATAACAATGGGAAATGAATATCATATAACTTTACTTCCTTCATAAACAGAAATCTTCATTGTTTCATTTTGGAAGCTGACCCATACAACATAGCCAAATAAAAGTATACTGACAATAAAAAAAAAGACAAATTTACTACCATATTCTCTGTTTTTTCTATCCTGACAAACCCGAGCCTCCCACTCTCTGTATTAAAACATTGTTTTTCAGCGTGAAAGATATCTTCCTTAATATACATAATGAACAAAATTTCATTCTATTATTTCATCTATTAGCGCTGGCTGATGCCTCCTGATGACACAAATAGATGGGATGCACAAAATGTAATAGGCATCTTGTTTTAATTGTTCACATTTTCACTCTCTTTTTTTTTTTAAGGTGACAGGGCCATTACTCCAAAGTCACCACTTATCAGCAGTATCACTGAGGATTAATGGTTTCACTTCTGCTTGTAAGAAATGTTTAAGTTGTCCTGATTATCAGTGCAAGAAAAAGAATAATGGTTATTTGTCATTGTGTTAAGCAGTAGGAGAGACTAATCTAACAAAACACCGAGTTAAGAACACCATTAACCCTTTGTGGTGAAGCTGAGTGGGATGTGAGTTGGACTGTGCCCAGCAGTGAAGCCCTGCATCTAAAATAAATGCTCGTCTTCATGAGAGCTGTGTCAGTCTGCTTCAGAGCTGCATTATCCGTGAACAGCTTGCGCTATAGTGTAACGCTCTCTACATTATTCACTTTATTTTGGTGTATAATCAGACTTTGCCTGGGTATGAGGCACAGGCCGACAGGTAAACAGAGGGGAAAGGTTTCTTCTTTACATAATGCATAAGAAGAAATTATCTAAAGTTTAAAAATATATATATAGTAGCACAACAAATAAAATAAAGTCCCTTAAAGTAAAGAGCAGCCATATACTCAAACAAAAAAAAAGTTTAAAAATGTTAGAGTAAATATTACATCCATCCAATACAAAACAAATATGACAATAAGTGAAAGATGACATTATTATGGTAAATGTTTTGAAATTTTCATTTAGATTAGGACTTATAGTTTGTTTGCACCAAGAACAATTACCACCGCCAGTAGCTGGCATACTACCCATTTAACACATTTGTCTCGTAAAGGATTTTTTTTTTTTCCCAGTGGTAGAGTCCCTGAAGCTTTTGTACTGGTGGTGCTGCTCCAGTAATCGCCTACATTATTTTCCTTGTCTGTCACCTTTATAGTATCTATTAGCCACTCTCTACTATCTGTTTGTGGGGCATTTTCTCTTCCTTTTTCCCATGAATGTTTTATATATTGGAGGGAGAATGATTGTTCTTTGCAATGAGGCCAGCGCGTGGCCTCAGTAAGACAAATTGCTCCAGAACGTCTAAATGGCAGTCAATGATAACTCATTGTAAGGAGAGTAAGTGACTTCCAATGGAGTGGATAGGGGACAGAGAATAATGGCAGAGCACAGGTGAAAAATAGATGTTTGGCTCAGTGTAATTACTCCATTAGGGGGCTCTCTGTTAATCTACCAAGCCACAGCAAGTGTTTTTACAGCGATGAGGAGGTGACAGGCGAAAATGACTGCAACTGGACAGAGAGGAGCCGCGCTACCTCCCCAGTCACAACACACTCTATGAAGTGTTTACTAATGGACAAATGTACTCTCAGTCTGTGCTCAATGCAGCATGCCATATCAGCTACTCCAGTCAGAAGTTCATATGGTGATAGATGTATTGACGAAGTTCCTCATCGAGCTGACATATTAATTACCTGCAGTATGGTCGCATGCATGCCGAGTGCTTTAACCTTCACTGTCTCAGTTCTGTGCTGAAGAATGGATCAGCCGCGAGCCTGTTAAATATGAAAATCTGGGTTAGAACAAAATAAAGGGGACAAAGGAAAACCGACCCTCTGGAAATCAACACCCCCCCACCCCCCCACACCCCCCCACACCCCATTCCGCTGATTTTCCAGACAAACATAATGATAACAATTTTTTGACCATTTGGTGTCTGCTGCTTCCGCCTGTGGCAATCTAGACAAAAGAATCCCGGGGAAGAAAAAAAAAAAGGTCCAATATGGTCTTAAGAGTTTATTCTGACCATACAATCTGTTTTCTTAAGTCAACTTTTAAAACACCGCTACGAGCAGCGCCCGCAGCATTATCAGTGAAGCTCAGATTGACCTGGTATTCACCTTTATACCACTTCCCATCTGTTTAGGTTCCACCCTAGAATTCATCCCAGTTGGCTGTAGGCCCACTTTGCATTGGGCTTTCTCAGTGAAACCCTGAACAAAACCCTGTAGGAGCAAGATTTTCTGTTCGGCCTATTTCAGAGAGATTTCAGCCTGCACCCCAGTGTTTCAGCACCTGACTTCCTCCAAGTTGTTTCCATTGTGCAACATAAAGAAGCAAGTAAACAATTTAGTCTTGTTTTAGTGCGACTTTAAATTTGACTTAAATTAGTTCCAATATGCCTGCCTATCAACAGCAGTTACTTTGAGTTTATAAACCTGCGGGAACCTGAACAGTGCACAGCGAGGAAAACTGGCAGCATTTGCCGGTTAGCAGGTTTATTCGAATTTCTTTAAATGCATCTGCCTTCATTCAACTTACATTAGAGGCTACATCCTCGCTTGGAGCCGGTCCCCCTCACTGCAGCTCATTAGAAGGGACTGACCTTCAACTTGATGAGAAAAAAATAAAATAAAATAAAGCTATCAGCAGGCTGGAATGGCTCAAAACACACACAAAGGCACCAATACAAGGCGTCCAGCTGGACAATTTTCTCTGCCCCAAAAGCTACAGGTTGCGGTTAGGGGACTTCAAATGGTAAGGACAGTGAGAGGTGCCATTATCACTCAGTGATGAAAACGAGCACGGTGACCCGATTAAAGCGAGAATTTCTGGGTCATGGTCTTGTTTTTCAATGCTTAATTTGTCTATCGATAGTGACACGGTCCGTGGCTTGCACCTACCTGTAATATTATCTTTCTAAAAGTCGTGGTTCAGACAGGGCCCTTGTCACTGTAACCCAACACGGAGTGAGTGAGCGGATTAGCCCGCAGCGTGTGGCGGGGGGGAAATGCAGGCTGCCTGGCTGTGCTGTGCAAGTTGCGGGCTGCGGCGCCACTCAGTGGACGCTCCGGTTTCAAGAGCTCCAGCTTCACCGTAGGGTCTCAGTCACTGCAGCCCGCTGTGCGTGAACGACGCAAAGTACACCTCAAGTTTTTAAAGCGTTGAGATTAAAAGTGCATCAATGTAGATAGATAGATAGATAGATAGATAGATAGATAGATAGATAGATAGATAGATAGATAGATAGATAGATAGATAGATAGATAGATAGATAGATAGATAGATAGATAGATAGATATTGAATGAACTACATACATATGCAGGCATCCCATTTTTTTGTCTTACTATATACCTACACTTTCGCCTTCACCTGAGCTGAAACTGGGTGGCTTGTTTAGGTGGCCTTTGGTGTATGGCAACAAATAACAGTTCACAGTGTCTGTGGTCCAGCCTTCTCAGGGCTTCCTTTGCATCAGACACACTCTCCTTCATCTCATGCTAATGTAGTGCAAAAAAAGATATCCAGCTTTAAAGACATGGCAGTCAGTTTAAAAAAAGGCTGTGCTTAGTGTTTGAAGTCATAAATGTGACAGAAGACTTCAAGAGAAAAGACCCAAGACTGGCAGTCTAAAGATGAGTGAGAGGCGGACGGGGAACATGTTTTTTTTTTTTTTTTCCATCCAGAGGGATATTCTGTGGCCAAGCTTGATTATTAGAGATGAAGGACAAGCTGAGAGGATGTGGGATTGTTAAAATCTTGAATCCTTTCACTAAAGCCCCCCTCCTATAACATTCTTATGCACTCCATTTCTGTGCATTTATGGCGCACCCTTGATTTTGCTGCCTTTTCTTTTTAAGGCCGAATGAAATTCAGATTCCTTGATGATATGCAAAACGCAGGAGAGGAATATGGAATATGGGGCCTCTAAAATTATATAATAATCCTGTGATGTACATTTACAATGTTTACATTCAAAAACCAAATATGACAGCCACAATATGACTGAATTTCCAGCGTTGGCAAGAAATTATAGGCTCATCCCAGACCCCCCCCCCCCCCCCCCCACAACCCAAACCAACCACCAAATCCACAAAACAAACC
>VOQJ01030255.1:0-10183 GCA_015052665.1 Apistogramma diplotaenia
ACCCATGACTGTGTCGCTTCCCACAAGGATAACATCATCCTGAAGTTTGCTGATGACACCGCGGTGATAGGACGTATCACTGGTGGAGATGAAGCAGCCTATAGGAGGGAGGTGACCAGGCTGGTGTCCTGGTGTGATGACAACAACTTCACCCTCAATACGGACAAGACGAATGAGCTGATAGTGGACATGAGGAAGGAGAGGAGACCTCATCGGCCACTGTTCATCCGGGAGCTTGAGGTGGAGAGGGTGAGCAGCTTTAAACATCTGGGCATCTACATCAGTGAGGACCTCTCATGGACACTGAACACCACACAGCTAGTCAGAAAGGCTCAACAGCGGCTGTACTTCCTGAGGAGGCTGAGGAAGTTCGGGATGTCTCCCGTGATCCTCAGCAACTTCTACAGCTGCGTTATTGAGAGCCTGCTGACCAGCTGCATCACCGTGTGGTATGGCAACACGACCGTGAGGGACCGTAAACGCCTGCAGAGAGTGGTGAAGAGTGCTGAGAAGATCACCAACACTCCACTGCACTCTCTGCAGAGCATCTACAACAACAGAGTCCAAAGAAAAGCTGCCTCCATCATCAAAGACCCCACCCAGAGTTTGTTGAACCTGCTTTCTAGACTAGAGCCCTAGAGTCAAAAAAATTAAAGGGTGGATGGCCACAAAATACAATAAAGTAACTATTAATGAAAAGCAGGTACTTTCCAGTTAGGAAATTGCTTGTAAGATGATGCTAGCTGGGGATTTTGGTGATGATTAATTTGGAAGATTTTATAAGTGAATCACTGTGGGGGAGAATTTGCACTCTGAGCCCAGGGCCCTATTCCAGGAAGGTAGTTTGACAAACTCTGAGTTTAAAAAGACTCTGAGATTAATGAGGAAATGAATTGGAGTGCCATACACGTGGTTCATATGCATCAGAAGGGGTGGAGTCAGAGAGACCCTGAAGGTTTAGGTTCACAGGACTTTTGATTGATTTAGATTGGACTTTCCACAAGACCTGTAGGAGATATTTTAACTTCCCTTGCAACACTTTATAGACTGTACAGCTTTAGGAAAGGCTTGATACTCTAGTGAACCATATTCCCCTGGAAACTTGTTTCTGTACTACTGCCCAGCTTTTAGTTACCACTTGTTTTACTAAGAGGTGAGATTTGTTCTCACATCCTGAAGATTTAAAATCATGAATCATTTTGAAGGAGACGTATCAAATGGAAATGGGATCTCATTAGTATAAATATTTACGTCTGAGAGAGCCAGCAGCTGAACATTTCATCAGTGGTATTGAAGTGCTGACACGTCCTCTTGGCTCATCAAATCATACCCTCAAATATATTTGGCAGTGCCACACAGCCAAATGGCTGTCTCTCAGCTGCCTCCTGAGCCACTGGCAAGAGAGACAGAGTATGTGGATTTCTTTAGTACAGCTGTTTAGCTTTTAATTTCATTCATTTTTAAAGCCAGATTCATGCAGTATAATGTTTTATGATGTAACAGACTGATAAGTGCTATTCTCTTTGTGACAATATATGTAAATGACTGAAGCCAAGTAATGATAAGTTGCTATAACAAACATATAAAACCAAAGCCTTGTTAATGACATTATAGCCCATTGTTTAAGGCTAAAATAACTCAGAATTAATGCAGTTTAGGATATTTCTACATGTTTGATTTTTAAAACCATATAACCACAAAAACAAAACAAAGACGAGACTCTCGTAATGGCGTGCTTTTTGACACTAGGGTGCAGTATTTTGCTTTTAAAAGCTTCGTGCTTCGACCATAAGGAAGTGACCGACTATTCAGAACACTCCTGTCAAAATGGCACCGAGTGGGCTGAAAGCTCTTGTCGGGGAAAGTAAGTGACATATTCATTGTATCTAATCTAGTTCTTGTGGTTTATTGCAGTTAAACGAAATTTCCAGTTTATTTGAACGTTTCTCGTTGTATCATTGGAAGAACTGGCGCTCAGTTTATTAAAGAAAAGTGTGTTTTGGATGACGGTTCACCAACTGTTTTCTTCCTGTTTCACTCCTAGTTTAATGTGCTAACGTTACCAAAGTGATTGATGTTATCATTTAAAAAGGCACGTATGAAAAATACTATTGTCGTTTTGCACGTGTTGGTAATATTTGCTGAAGGGAAATTGATTGTTCTTTTTGTGACATCAACCAGACGTAAAACGGGGCGAAGTTAGTGATCAAGTCCAAGTTAGTTGTCAGTCCGGGTTGCAGGCTAACGCACGGTAGCTAATCTTAAAGGAAGTCTAGTAACTTCGCTTGTGATCAAGCGAAATCATCCGGAACGTTTAGGCTGTAATGCATCGAAACGTCACAACTTTTGTCACAGATAAACGGTGTTTTGAAAGTTGTTTTCCCCTCTCAAGGCTCATTTAGTAATAATTATTTGTAGGCCTACCTGTGTGATCATGTTCTATTATTTGTTAACTGTTTACATTGTTACCAACCGCTTCGCTGTATGGAAGGTTGAAAGGTATCCGAGATTGTAAATTTTGTTCTAGTATCGAGTAGCACTGCAGTGTGAACACAGATTTTTTTTAACAGTAATACATTTTAATACTTAATTTAAATAATAATGGATAATTTCTGAAATAATGAGTTGTGTAATGAAAATATTTGATTAACACTGCTCCTGTTCACATCGGGGAACAAACAGCACAGATTTGCTTATTGTTTGCACTAGACATATAACTCATTTGTTTTTGAGCTTGGGTTTTCCCAGATTCATCTCAAATTTCCACTAATGTGACAGGCATGCCCTAAGAAGTCTGGAAAAGGAAGGCATGTTGTCACGTGGCCTTTTATGAGTTGTCTGCTATTTGAAAACCTTGTCCACATAAATTGACCCATTGGAGTATGCTTCGCCAAAAATATAAAATCTCATTTCAGTATTGAACTCGGAGCAGGAATAGAATAAGCCCTCATAAGAAAGTTTTCATACAGATTTGGTACATTTTAAGATTCAACAAACTTCTTACAAGGAATTTTCTTTTCCAGCTCCATGTAAGAGGAAGAAAAACAAAACAAACTGCAAGTCAGTGATCAAATCACAATTGGTCCAAAAACCTCAACGGGGGAAAAATATTAGATGTTTTTCTTTTCTTCTCTCAATAGATCTGAACCAGAGTAAACATATATATTCAGTATCCACCATCACCGCTATGTTTTCAACCAGGTTAAATGGGTGGTTAAACAAGGAAATGAGGACATAACATTGATTTAGTTCAATTTTTTACATTTTCTGCTGCACACCTTTCTTTTGTGTTTTCGTTATTTGTTATGGGATTCAAGGAAACCTTTTGGGAACAGTAAAACACAGCTTTAATTCAGTTTGGGTGTTTGTTTTACCAGACACACCACACCTTAGTGTAGCTGTTGTGCTTAGGAAGTCACTGGAACAATTATGCTCATGTCTATATAAGACCAGGAAGTTGCACCCAACTGAGTTCGCAACTGTAGGTGTTAAATATGCGCTTGTTTTTTAAAAAAACTTCCTGTTTTCTGAACCATTTTTGAATAGAGCTGACCTATGCCTTTCATCATTAACTAAACAAAAGCCTTTTAGTGAAGCCATGTATGTTCTTTGGAAACAGTCTGGTATGCTACACTTCATGAAAAGCATACATTACCATTGAAGGCTGCAGCAAAACTCTGGAATATTGTGAATCGTGCATACACACACACACATATATATATATATATCACTGTGTTGTACTTATTTTTTACTGCACTTTATTACTGCACTGTGACCTGAGAGTTTATTTTTTTTTGTGTTGAGCTAGATATATTTCTTCAGTGGTTATTGGTTGTTCTTGCATCACAAATTAATCTTTTTCATCTGCAGAAATTATCAGTGGTGTAATCAAGAGTGTGAAAAAAGATGGTGAATGGAAGGTAACGTAAAATACTAAGATGAAATTTCCCTGATTCTGTTACACTGAATTCATAACAACTGTGAAACTCATGTATTTCTTCTAGGTTCTTATTGTGGATCACATGACCACACGAATCCTGTCCTCTTGCTGTAAGATGTCAGAGATACTGGCAGAGGGGGTGACCAGTAAGTAATGTGACACAGTTGCATTTTAAAGACATGCAGAGTGACATGTTACTACATCATGTCACTCTATTTCACCCTTAAGTGACATTGAAGCAGTCTAACTTTCTTTTCTATTTTTCAGTTGTGGAGGACATCAATAAACGCAGAGAGCCCATTTCCAGTTTGGAAGCCATTTATTTAATTACTCCATCTGAAAAGGTCATCTATTGCATTTTTGACAGAGTTCCACTTTTTTAATGTAACAATATGCTTCATAATATTTTAAAGGTAAATATGTTTTCGATTACAGTCGGTTCGTGGTGTCATTGGTGACTTCAAAGATGCAGCCTTTACATACAAAGCAGCACACATCTTCTTCACTGACAGTAAGAGTGGGAATAAAATGCAGGAAATGTATTTATCCTATATTTTCAGACTTCCACTGAAAAATGCTAAAACTTCTTTAAAACTTTTTTGCTTGTATAGCTTGTCCAGATGCTCTGTTTGCTGAGATTGGGAGGGCCAGAGTTTCCAAATTTGTCAAGACTTTAAAAGAGATCAATGTTGCCTTTCTGCCGTATGAGTCTCAGGTGGGTAAAGTTCTCATATTTTACTGAATCCAAATTGATCGGTGCTTCAGAAGGTTATCTGTCTGTAGCTCCTGAGTGCTCCCCCTTGGTTGGCAGTTAATAAAATAATTGTTTGGCATAAAGATAAATGTTTCCAAGAGCAATAAGCGATCATAGTCATCTTCTCTGTGGTTTTATCACTATGGGCAATGCCTTTCAAAGTTCCTCTCATACCTGCAGGTTTTCTCCCTGGATGATCCAGCCTCCTTGCACTCCTTCTACAGTTCTAAGGCAAATGAAGGAAAAAATAAAATGCTGGAAACTGTGGCAGAGCAGATTGCGACCCTGTGTGACACTCTCAAGGAGTACCCTGCAATTCGTTACCGCAAGTAAGGAAGCCTTGGAAGAGACTAAACAGACATTAGTTTCTTACTGAATTTATTTGCTGATATAAAGTTGTATACCACTTTGTTTATAGGGGACCTGAGGAGAATGCAAAGCTGGCTGAAGAGGTTTACCAGCGCCTCATTGCTCACAAAGCTGAAAACCCAAGCATGGGAGAGGTTGGAACTATTTTGGCCTTCACACACTTAAATTCTTACATGCTCTGCTGTGTCATTTCAAATCTTTCATGAAAAACAGTGAACAAGGTTTTTACACTGCTTTCTCCTGCTAAATCATCTTTCTCATATGAGAATAAATCTCTGTTGGGATTCTTCAGCTTTCCAGCTTAACAGGTTGTGAATATTTCTTTGGTTTCCTGGATTTATTTCCTGATGATTATTTTTCTCATGCTTTGCTGGATCTGTCCTCTTTTCCCTCCTCCTTTTCAGTTTTTCTTAGCTGACATTTCCTTGCTCCTGAGATGAGCCTTAACAGGCATGTATTACTGTTCTCTTTTTGCTTCTATGCATGTCAGGTGCATTATCTCAGTATGCTGTACACATTTCCTTTTTTTTCATTTTTTTTGCATCTGGAAGTGATACAAAATTATGATAACTGCACTGCATGATATTGCTACATATTATTTACATGTGCTTTTCAAATAGACAATTTTATTAAATCAGATACTGGAAAATCTTCTTAATTTTCATTGTGTTAAGGGTCCAGATAAGGCGCGATCACAGCTAATAATTGTTGATCGTGGGTTTGATCCCATCTCACCTGTTCTTCACGAGTTGACCTTCCAAGCAATGGCCTATGATTTGCTTGACATCAAACAGGACATCTATAGGTGAGTGACCATCTAATTTTATTCTCACCAATGTCTGGCTTGTGTGCTCTCTTTGGCATACCAGTTACTAATAGTCTTTTGTGGGATATGTATTTATTTATTTATTGTGTGTGTCTGCTTTTTTGATATTAAGTTATCAAACAACTGGCATTGGGAACTCAAAACAGAAAGACGTGCTGTTGGATGAAGATGACGAACTCTGGGTTCAGCTCAGACACATGCACATTGCAGATGTCACAAAGTATGTTTGCGACAATAAAATTTCTACAATTTTCCTTTTCCTGTACTGGGGCATACAAATTTTCCAATCCATTTTTGCAGGAAGGTGACAGAGCTTCTTCGCACATTTTGTGAGAGCAAGAGGATGTCCACTGACAATGTGAGTGTTATGTATATGACCTCTTTAGGTGTTAGAATGTCCATTGTAGAATATTAGTTCTGTTTTTGTTTTATGATGGAATTTTGGTGAAAATGTTTCTTTTTTCAGGCCAATATCAAAGATCTGTCTCAGATACTAAAGAAGATGCCGCAGTATCAGAAGGAGCTGAGCATGGTGAGTTAGAGTTAAAAAATACAAAACAAAAGAAAAACTGTTTAACTTGATGTATCATTATTTGTTTATTGTTTCTTTATATCATTATAAAAGTCATCTCTGTTTATTTTAGTTGATATTTTACTGAACGTTTTCTTTCAAGATTTTGAGCCTATTTTGTTAAGATGCATGTCTGATGATAAATTAGACATGATTTAGGCCACAGTTGTCTGTTTTGTCTAAGTAACCTTTAGTCTGATCAAAGCTGGGCCAACAAAGGTTGCCCAGACTGACCATCATGGCATGACTCCCCAGAAAGGAGCTGGGGTAGCTCCAGAAGGTTTTTCTCAAATCAGAGTTGTCAGTCAGGCTATTCTTTCAAAAATGTGTTTATTCCTTTTAATATTTAATGTTATATATGCTAAACAATCATTAGTAATGATTTTTATGCAATTTCCTTTACAGTACTCTACTCACTTGCACCTAGCTGAGGCTTGTATGAAGAAATTTAAGGCCTCACTTGATAAACTTTGTGAAGTGGAGCAGGTTAGTATCCTTGTGTATGACTGAAAGTTTGTATTAAGAAGTTTGACTCTGAACAATTTGGAAACAAACAGCTCTTCTAGAACAATTGAACTTCTTAATTTTTTTTAAATTTTTTACAATTTTTAACAAGTTAGTCTCTATCATGTACATCTTAGTAAAAATGTAATCAAAATTATGATAATAATCTCTTACGCTCCTCTGCTTCTACCATTGTGATGTGTTGACATCTATTCAAGAAAAATAGTAATAGCTCATAAGAAGCTTTGTATGGAACATTAACATCGATGTGTAATGCAGTAGAAGGTGTATGTCATTTCTGTAAGTTTGTGTGTTCTGTTTGGCATGGCAAAGTCATGTAATAACACAAATGTACCACTTGGTACAGTAGAAGTCCTTCCACCAACGAGAGCCGGGAAAAAAGCCAGAGTCCAGACAAGAGCCAAACCCCAGCATTTACTTTTATGTGCCAGACATGCCTTGCCTCCCTGGGGGCACACATTCTGTCATATCCAGTCCAGAATCAGATGAGTGACAGGCACATGAGAAATTATAAGCTATGCATGGCTGTGGCATTATGAGGTGCAAGTATTAATGGGGCCTTTTTGTATGAGTAAATCACTCAACTGCACTAATGGATTGTCGGCATGTCTGAAAGCTGCCTCTTTAATCCGTTGGGCATGTTTCGGCTCTTAAGATATACAGTGGGATCCAAATGGCAACAGTTCTCTATCTGCTCTCATTTGTTCTACATTGTTTTGAAACCCAATACAAATGTCTGTGTGTAATGTAAACAAAAGTGATGTATTAATGTAGAATAAAGGTGTATCATTCTCCTCTGTTAACTGCTTTGTGGGGTGACTGTCAGCTGACTTGAGTTGGTGATTAATTTTTCAGTAAAAATTGATCATAAACTACGGTTGTCTTCCACAGGACCTTGCAATGGGAGCAAATGCAGAAGGGGAACCTCTAAAAGATGCCATGAAGAGCATTGTTCCTGTGCTTCTAGACAATGACATTGGTGCCTATGACAAAATCCGCATCATACTGCTATTCATATTCCACAAGAAAAAAGGTGTGCCCCTGCCACAGCTGTTTCTGTTTGTCTTGTTTACACATAATTCTTTTTAACCATTTTGTTTTGTGCAACAGCATGCAGGTATGACTGTTGGAACATTTGTTTACAGTGACAAAGATCGTTACAGCAAACACATTTTTTTGTATTCAGGAATTGGGGAGGAGAACCTTGCCAAGCTCATCCAGCATGCAAACATACAAACCAACAGCAACATTATCTACAACCTGCAGAACCTAGGCTGTAATATTATAGCTGGGGTACGTTTGACTACAGTCTAATGATGTGGACCTGTGATTTTATTTCATTTTTAAACAACAAAATATCTTAAATACATATTGTCAGGGTCGCAATGCTGGGAAAACAATGTCGGATCGCAAGGAGCGCACAGAAAGCACGTACCAGCTTTCTAGGTGGACACCTATCATCAAGGACATCATGGAGGTATTCATGTTTAAGTGAGAGTTCAGCTGTCGCTGGCTGGCACACCTGCTCAGCTTTACTGACAACACAGCTTTTTATATCATCTTGTGTTTCTGTACCACAGAATGCCATAGAAGACAAACTGGACAAAAAGCAGTGGCCATTCATTGCTGAACCTGCACCCATCAGCACAACTCAGACTGCTGTCAGGTGGGTGCCGAAAACAGAAAAGTAAAATTTCCAAAATGCACATTAGCATTTACTTATTTTTATTAATTTTTTCATATAGCAACAAAACTTGTAAGTGGGGTAAATGACAGATACAGTAATGTTATCAAAGAAAAGCTTTTATCTGCTCAAATGAGCTGATGTCAAGCCTTTGACAAAGTGAAGTAGGGTTAAAGGGGAAATTTCAGTCATTTTTGAATACTCACTAATCCTCTAGGGAATTCCCATCATAATGTCATAATGATGGTGCTTATCCAGACCACTCTTACTCATAATCTGTAGAGTGCACAATGCTTTCTACTTTTTAAGCAAAGTACAGAATTAACAATTAGTAGTTGATACAAATGGCTCTGTAATGTAGTCTGTTGATATAAAACTCAGCAGTTACTGAAAGGGTTTTCACATTCATACTTATTCATCAGGGTGAATTTCCTGACAGAAAAAATAAATCGCTGTATGACAGTTGTATTAATTGTTTGACATAATTAATGATTGTTAATAGCTAGCAGAAAGCGATCCCTAATTTCAGTGATAGTTATATGTTGCTCAATCATTTTGAATTTGTTTTACAGCAGTGCACGTTTTGGACACTGGCACAAAAATAAGTCTCCAACGGAGTATCGCTCTGGCCCTCGACTTATTGTTTTTGTGATTGGTGGCATGTCATACTCTGAGATGCGTTGTGCTTATGAAGTCACTCGAGCCACTGATGGGAAGTGGGAAGTGCTGATTGGTAAGCAATTTTTATTAAAGATTGTTAAGCTTAAGATTGTTGAACCTGACTTTTGAGCCTCTATTTAAATCTTTTTTTTCCCCTTGACAGGATCATCTAACATCCTGACTCCAACCAGTTTCCTCAATGACTTGAAGACTTTGGACCAAGTTTCTAATCCCGATCCCTAACCCCGAAATCAAGATGAGAGCACTGGATGGGAGTTTCTTCTTTCTTTTGAAATTATATGTTGCTGGTATCCTATTTAGCTTCTCTGACATCCCCAAGGAGATCCCTTAGATGTAGTCATGTAAGGAAGCAGTTGTGGTTATTCTATTATAGAGTGCGCTTTCTTTTGTAGTTAGGTGTGTTCTGTGTACTGTTGTAATTGAAATTGTATTTAAATAGTAAATTAAACAATATTAATATTTCAATTATTGTACTACTCATATTTAAATTCTTAATTTTGTTTAATTGCCTAGTTATGTAATCAGAAATTACACTTCATATTAGATTTCTTAATTCAAGTATATTTTAGCTGCACTCAATGAAAGGATGTATTGTACATAGATTTAAGTAGGTAAAATATATTCTCTCTCTGGTTAACCCCTCTCCCTTGTTTAAAATTTTCCTCAGAAATAATGGCTCAACTGCTGTGTTGTGAATGTGGCATATTTACTAGATATTTTAATATATTACTTGGTGGTGGGTGCTTGTTTATTTGTCATTTAAAAATGAGCAATAAATGAAAATTATATTCAAGTGAATTTTTCTTGTTTCTTTTCCATTGGACTTTCAGCTT
>VOQJ01030257.1:0-11395 GCA_015052665.1 Apistogramma diplotaenia
TATATATATACACATAGCCATTTATCATTAGTCATGCACTATCAGTGCAGAAGCAAGCACATACACAAATGTTGTCTGTGTGTGTGCACATGTCAACACACATGCAGCAGGGCAGTTGTGTCCATACAGTACCGGTCAGATGTACCGTACTTAGGAAGAAAAATAAATCCTTCCTGTCAGATTAGTCAAAGCTAAGCTCAGTTTAAAGGAGAAAGATGAGGGGCCTGTTTTTCTTCTCAGATACAGTGTCAGCTCCAGCCACTGAAATCCACTTTGGTTCCATTAGATTCCCGGGACACAGGTGTGAACACACCCAAACCACTCCAGGAGTCTTACAGGACCGAGTGCGGTGATTCAACCCAACCAACAAATTAAAAAAAGAAATTCTTAAGTGAATTCATGCATGTGGAGAATGTCAGGAGCTAACTACAGTTATCATTAAAAGCCTGAGCATGGCGTTTGCAGTTTATCAAACCGCTGGTCATTATTGTAGAGGCAAGAGTGAGACGTATATATGGGAGGTGATGCCCAAAGTCTTTCTGGCTACCATTTGTCCTGCTGAGCTGCACAGATACACAATAGATGGATGCAAGCAGGGAAAAAGAAACTGCTTCCCTTATCCTGTAACAAGCCGCAATTTGACAGATTTGATCTGGCAGTGGCCTTAAACAGTTGTAAACACGATTCTACCCTAATAGAACAGTAAACTGCGCCTATAGTGGGAGCTTCGGTTCTCTCTGAACTGCAAAGGAGGCAGAAGGCCGTGAGGTGGGAACGCTGCAGGTACTTGCCCCCTTCAAAAATGTCCGCGCCACAATGAAGGGGGCGAGGATGCGGAGGGGGGGGGGAGAAAAATGCTTCAAAATCAGATTCGCCAAGCGGTTTGAGCAGGATGGAGAGTGTTTGTGCAGGAGAGGGGGTTTTATCAGCGGCAAACACACACAGGAATTCCGGTTTGGGATTGTCCATCCAATTCCTGCGTTCCACAGGAAGCTTTGCATAAAAAGCAACTGAAATACGCCCAAAGACATTTCATTTGCCGCCAGTCGACTCAGAGGGAGCACCTCGAATCAAGCGACAGACGGGTTTTTCAAAAATTTTTTTTATTCGAAGCCACCAAGCTAGAGCTTTTTAAAGAAACTGGCACCATGGAAATGTCCCCCATGTCCAGCGGCGCGTGCTCATGGCCGCCGCTCAGCCTGCGCGCGCACACGCACCTGACCTCATACTGCAAGGGTAAGATTTAAACACGTTTCACAGGCCTGCGGTCAGTCAGAGAGGTAGTCACAGTCTCTTTAGCTTTTTTTTGCATATTTTCATTAAATACAAAATATTGGACTCGTTCATTTTCAGTACAGGAGAAATTTAAAGAAGAACCACTTAAACAAACTGATTCAAATCCATCAGAGACTAATTACACAGACCAGTGTCTAAATGCAGCCTACCGGCCGCGCTACTGCTACACGGGGGGTCAAAGGTGCCCCCAAAAACATAAAATAGCTTAATGTTAATACACACACAGTTCTATATGTGTTGTTGTACAGAGTGCGCTTAAGGAACATTAAAAAAATCTAATTGGAACTTTATTTTTATCTTAAAATCATCACAGTGCATGCAAATGCGTGAATCATGGAGCTGTACAACTTTATAAATTACAAGTACAGTGAAAAATCTGTCATTCACCATCGTAACAGGAATCGTGACCATGCAGGACAGACTGTCTGCACAGCAGCAGTGTGCTCTTGTTCATTAGTGAACTCATTTCCATCGGACAGGGGGAAAGGTGTGCGGGGTTGTAATGTTCAACGTCTCAATAGTCTTTTTCTCTGTGCTCTTAAAAAGTATTGTGATATCGATTTCCTTGGACTAATTTTAACTTGACCATATTAATTCCACCGCAGCAGCAACAATATAATATCCCACAGACGGTGGTCGTGTGTGAGCAGCAGGAGCGATCACTGCACCCAAAGTCTGCTTCACCGTTACGGGTAAATTGCTATAAGGGAGGGGCAAAATGCATCCGCTGCCTCTCTCGGGTCTCTTCACCAAACCAGTCAACAGTCAGTAGTTTATGAATGAAAAAGTTGAGTAGTCTACAGGGCTGCACACTGACGTCACACCGGGTGCCCCCCCACTCCTCCTCTTGTGCAGGCTCAGTGAGCTGCGGGACACCCAGCTGGAGGAGTGGGAGGAGGTCCTACCATCACCCCCCATGCTCTCTGACAGTCTGAGCTCCAGGAGAAACCTGACTGGTAGCGGAGTTTTATCACTGGATTCTCTCCCCTCAGTGGCGGAATATAAGGGAACTAACTTTTCCTCAAACCTCAGGCTGTTTCTCTGCTTCTTGCAGTGTGTGATTGCGCATTTGTTGTTTTTTGTTTTGTTTTGGGCTTTTTTTGCGGGAGTCATCTTAGAAGAGCAGATTGTTCATTGCACGGTTTGTGAATATTTTTTTTGTATCCATGCACCCGCGCTGGAGTTTGTCTCGTATGTAATGGCGTGTCCAGCATCCCTGCTTGTTCTTTAACGTGGGGCTTTGGTTTTTCTTTGTGCTTATTTCTTATTCTCTCTTGAAATCATTCGTTCAACGTGTGACTCTGTGTGCGTGTGCGCGGCAGTAATGCGGGAGGGGAGCGAGGGATGAGGGGTTTTCAAGCTTCATGAGAGCACCTCGCAAAACAGCGCCCTCTCGTGGTGACTCTAAAAACCCTCAGATTATCCATAATTAGTCAGTAGTCACGATCGATTACATTTTGAAGCACTTGCATATCCACATACAAGCATGGATTAAGTGTTTGGTGTAGCGATCTTCCTAAAGACTTCAAAATAAAGCTAATAAAACACCCACACCACTCCTAACTGACACTAAGTTTTTGGACAGTGTTTCCTTGCAGCAATGTCCTCACTGCCAGTGTGATGATGCCTGATTGTTAACACATATCGCCTTGAAAGTGGCTCCCTGCTGAACTGAGTGTCCTCCTCTCTGCAGTGATTTGTGAATGAACACGGGCTTTAGGAGTGCATGTCACGTCTCCAGGCACAGAGCCAGTAGGAGATCAGAGAGACATGCAAGCTGTCATCCGAGGCTTTAGCATCACCCCCAGGATAACCGAGGACTCTCCAGCAGGCTACAGTCCCGAAAACCTGCGATCCCACCCGGCTGGCTTTAATGTGCTATCAGAGATTTCCCAGGGGTTTAGTATCGGCTGTGTTAAAACATGCCTGGAGGCTAGGAGCAGGTCCAAGCTGACTGTCATGCACTCTGATAGTCCTGCTTGGGAATGGGTGGCGCAGTCTATCTTTTAATCCTCTACAGTATGTTACAATCTAATATGCTGTGAGGGGATGGGTGAACATTTCTGTGATATGAGAGTTCACTGTGTTTTGCCTTTAACCCTGTGGCCTCAAAGGCAGGGCAGGTGCAGGTCTCTGATGCCTCTCTGTGTTCTTACGGATGCAGACAAACACCTGCCTAGCAGCACGTTCTCCACTGTCTTTGCAAAAGGCTTCCTGTGTTGTTGGGGATGCCAGCTCCACATTTAGGACTTGCACAAAAATCCAAATTTACAGTGGGGGCAAACAAATCTATTAGTTTGAAGCACAAATGATGCACAGATGACGCTGGGTTTTTACTGCTGTTTGTATATATTAAAAATAGACATTAAAAGCACAGATTGTTGCAGTCCTTTAAAAATAACTTCTGAATCAAACTTAAAAGAGCTCGAAACTGCAACTTAGATGTTTCCTGAAGTGAACTCTCCCTCAATCATGTCTCTCCTTTGGCCGGACCCATACTGCTCAGCTAAAGCTATTTCCTGCCATCCAAAGGTGACCACTTTCCAGTTTCACATAGTTTCTCATTTGCTACTTAATGACTTCCAGGTTCAGTAGTCTGCTGCTTCATCAGCAAGTGTGCTAATCCCTTTTAAAAAAAGGGGTGCAGGCTCTGCTGTGGCCTCCTGTAGAAATCTGTTAATACAGGCACGGCACAGCTGACACGACATCCCTCCAGCTTCAAAGGAAGTAAAATTTGACTTTCATTTTTTGCTTTAACAAGTCTTCTCGCCGTGCTTTTTTCTTACAGGTAGCTGGAGTCGTCCTCCTTGAAGGAAACCCGTACACACACAGCGTGAGGAGGCTTTGGATACAGTTCACGCCCTTCCCCACCGACACCCCTTCTTCATCATCCTCTCCTCTTCCCTCCGACTGGCACAGAGAAGAATCCGAGAGAACCAGCGAGGGAACGTGGGAAAGAGGAAGACGATGTACCAAATACTGCTCCTTTCCTCCTCCCTCTTCATCCTTCATGTGATGGCCACTCCCCAGTTCTTCGCTCACCACGGGTAACATCCCACTTAATGCTCTTCCTGTGTTTATTATGGCCTGTCATTTTGTCAGTAGCGTTGTCACGACTTCAGCTGCAGATCTCCACTTTAGCTGTCATTGATTTCTGTTCACTGTGACATGTTGAGCCCAAACGAGATTGGTCAAATGGCGGTTAAACAGTCCCATTTGTTCGAAGCTCTTAGATGCATCTTGCCATTTTCAGTTGATTTGTACACAGGCCAAAAGAAACTGAAAGGTGAATGAAAGGTCAAGTGGAGACACGGAGGTCAAAGAGCAACTCTTAACTCGGACACATTCAGGAGTGATTACACAGGTCAATCAGGAGCAATTAGACTCCAATCTGGAGTTTTTCAAGTGAAGTGGGCTTAAACTGTTTGAACTTGGGTCTGGAATGACTTAAAAGCTGTAAAAAAACAAAACAAATGTCTCATTTAAAAGCAGCTCAGCTTCCGGTGCAGCTGGAGTGCTTAGCGATCTGCGTTCAGGTCAGTTTTTAACATCAGATCTCACATCTGCCTTTTGCAGGAGGAGGGTGTGTGGCCGAGACTTCCGTCACAGTGTTGTCACTACGACAGAGTCATTCGTCCAGCCGGTGCACAAGCCCTACCTCACCCTGTGTCAGGGCCACCGCCTCTGCAGCACGTACAAGTGAGACAAACTCGCAGTCTTCCAGCACCAAACACTGACGAAAAGAAACAAGAGCCAAAGCAGACGTCTACAGCTTTTTGGTTCGCTCGCACAGTCAGTTCACATCAAGAGTCAGGCCTTTATCTGAAGATGTTTAGTTTATTAAGGAGTAAACAATGCTTGACATGTTTAGGAAGGGAAAGGGTGAGGAGCACAGTCATAAATAGATCTTGACTTGACACACACACACACACACATGCATGTGCATTTTTCACTAAACTGGGTCATGGTGGCACATATTTGGGTAGAATCTAAATATCGAATACTTTCTGTAACTACGGGAAATGAACTGCTTGCCCACAGAGACTGGTCGTGTTTATTTTGGACTCTGTCTCATCTCTCAAGCTCAAATGCTTTCTAGCCCCCACCCTCCCCAAAAAAAAGCCCCCAGATTCTCCCCATTTTTTTTCTCTTTTAACTCTTCTCTCACCACCAAACTTCAGCTTCACTTTTAGGCGTTTTGTGTGCTCATTATCAAGGCGATTATAGGCCTGGAAAATCATTTCTTTGCTTTGGTTTTAAGAAAACACATCTCAAAACTGGTTCCCTTTAGCTTTCAGTTTATCGCCCCCCCTGCAAGCTAAACATACCAAGCTCTCAGCAGGCTGCAGCAAAAACTCTGATTTTTAGATACCATCTCCAGCCCCTCCAGCCCTCTCTCATCTCTGACACACTCTTGGAAGTCAGTGGTCCGTGGTTCAGTATTCCACCAAATTACCATCCTCTCATCAGCATTCCTGCAGTGTGACAGATCATGGAAAAGGCTTTACAGGCTGAACCGAACACACACACACACACATATATGAGAGTGATGACAGCATGAATGATTACAAATGCCTAAACGCCATGGGTCTTTACTGTGTTTCCACAGGACGACGTACTTGGTGGCATACCGGCAGGTGAGCAGAGCAGCTTCTCCTTTGCCTTTCCACGCAGAGTGCTGCCCGGGCTGGAGGAGATTTCACTCCCACAACTGCAACCAAGGTATTTTGGTGGGATGTGATGAGTTTCAGGGCTCTTTACTGCATTCAAATGCTTCAAATGTTAATAGTGATTCTTAGAAAACCTAAAAACTTAATCCCACTTTTATGCCTAAATGTAACAGAATACAGTTAGCTTAGCTTAGCATAATGTAAGGATTGGATTCCAAAAAAAATTCAGAGAAATCCCTTTTGAAATCATTTTTGAAATGATGAGGATAAACAGTAGATACATACATGCTGATAATATAGTATTTATCCAGATGTGGTCACCTCTGGCTCCAAAAATAAATAAAATGGATTTCACAGAACCAACGTTCACAAACCAGTGGGTGACACCAACCGAGAAATAAATCAGTTAGACAGCCAGGTGGGCATAAACTCTGGAAACACAATCTATACTAACCCTTGCTAACTGCTAAGAATTCATACCTGAGAGTGACGTCTTGACCCGCTGTCTTTCACAGCTGTGTGCGGGCAGCCCTGTTTGAACGGAGGTACCTGTCTGAGACCCGACCAGTGTGCTTGTCCGTTTGGCTGGACGGGACACCAGTGCCAAACAGGTCCATGTGCGCACACACATCCACCTGCACGGCCCGCTCGGGAGTGTCTGCGTGTATATTCACAGGAGTTTGTGCATCTTTCTCACCTGTCAGATGTGGATGAGTGCAGTGAGCGGCAGCGGTGCACCCAGCAGTGTGTGAACACAGCTGGCAGCTATCGGTGCGCATGCAGGGAGGGCTTCGGCCTCGCTGGAGATGGCCGTTCCTGTCATAGCCTTCCTCCTCCTCCTGCCAGTCCTCCCTCTTCATCACAGAGCAGCCAGGCAACAGTGGGTCACCACACTGATGCAGGTAAATCAACAAAATAGGAGTTTGTGTAATTTTGTGTTGTGCAGCAGCAAAGTGTCTGGACAGAAGAGAGGAACATGGCCAGCTTCGCGGTCCATTATTACTTTTGGTACGCGCTATGCCACTCTCAACTCGTACCGTGAGTAATAATGCACTGCGACTGGTGCCGACTCCAGACAGATGTCTCGCGGTCTGGCCCCCGTGCGGCGAGACTGGGACCGATTGAGCTTTGATAATGACTCCTATGAGTCCTGTGAGCAGAGCAAACATCTGCCTCTAATAGAGCTCCCGTGCTAATACAGACATATTTTTATCCCACACACTCCATTAGTTCTCTTAAAAAAAAAACAGTTATGTTATCTCCTACCAAGAAAAAGTCATTTCCCCCCCATGTGTGCTTCCTGTAACTTAGCAACAAAAAAACACAACCCTCCCCCTCCATGTCTACAAATGTGGCTGTTGACCCCAGGATATTCCTTTTAACTCCAATTGTGTCTCAGCATTATTGCTCTCAGAAATTTATGTAACATGAAAGTTTAAAGAAGACATACCTCATCCTGATTTTTCCCAACTTGGGGATTTTTTTTTTTGAGTCACCACACTGTTCAAATCCAAAGGAAAGAGTCTCCTGTACTTGCAGAAAAAGACACATTTCTCTGTAAAGTGTGTGAGATTGCCAAATTTCTCAGGCTCGGCTCCAAACTCCCTTCTGTTTATCAGAGCTTCACACAGAGCGAGTCTTCTCTGTTCAAAGGAAACTGCTCGTCTCCGTGACACGGCGTGATAGATTGGTGGAAGTATTGCTGAGTCTGCGAAAAAGGCAGAAAAAACACTCAGAGGAAGGGGGATGAAAAGCCAAAATATGACAGATTTTTGTACTTTAGGAAGGCAGTGTGTTATTTGTCAGAGGCCAAAAAAAAAGATTGCAGTGTTTTTGTAAGATGTTTTGCCTGAGATAGTTTTCTATTATTTGTGTTCGTATGCATGTCAGAGGGATGTTAAAAAAAAAAAAAGGGAACCATTGCTCTCACTCTGCCAAGAGTCTTGGACTACATTTCTACATTTCAGTCTTTACACCCTCCCGCCTGCATTCTTTTCACCCTGTTCTTGGCCAACACTTGTGTTCTCATTCCAGTTCCATCAACCCTGTCTGCTGGGGGTCACACACACCCCCCCCACCCCCCACCCCCCACCCTTCCGAACCTCCACCTCCTCCTCACCCCGTTTCTCAATTTATTCTTGTCTCGGTAATGGACCACATCTGGGAGAGATTGAGCTATTCTCAGTCTGTCTGCAGAAGAGCAACCGGAGAGCAGGGGGTTCCTAAGTCTGCATCCCAGTCTCAGTGCTGCCTGCAGCACAGACATCCCCCTCGGATGGAGGCTCTTCGTCGTAATCGAGTCAGGAAAAATGAATGTTTGCCTGCTTATGTTCTCATTCTCTGTTTTTTCAGCGTGTCTCTTAGTTTTTTGCCCCCGCCCCGCATTCCCTCCATGTCTCAGCAGCTCCGCCGTCCTCTTATTGGTTTATACTTTAGAGACATTGCAGTGGTTATGACTCATTCAACAAGAGGCTGAAGAGGGGCAGGATGCTCCGAGGAATATAAACTTCTCATCATTCTCACCCTTCATCTATGTCCTGACCCTTCTCTCTTCACTCTATTTCCACACATTAAGAGCCTGAAATCACCACGCTCTGATGTACATGTCTGCATTTGTGTGGTTTTCTGTAGATGTAAAGTTTGGCTTGGTGGACAATGTGACAGAGGAGGTGCAGAGTCTGAGGAACAGAGTCGAGCTCCTGGAAAAGGTACACAAGAAAACTCGAGAACACGATCAAACACATCAAAGCCACCTACTCTGATACCTCCCAGACTGCCTCACCAGGAAAACGTCTAACATCTAAGCTGCTCTTTAATCCCCAACCAAAGATTTTTGGACATGCCCGACCCACACCGAGGCTTTTTAAAACTTAAGAACAGTTGTTAAACAGTTATAAAGAATAACTGGATACATACAGTATAAAACATTTTATTTATTTAGCTAACACGCTTTATTTTTCCTCGCTCTGCTAAGAAGTTGCAGTTGGTGCTGACCCCCTTCAGCAGCTTCTTCCCGCCGTCACTGGATGAGGGCTTGTCGGAGAAAACCACCCTGCTGTCCCATTCCTTCCAGCAACTAGATCGTATCGACTCCCTCAGCGAGCAGATTGGCTTCCTGGAGGAGCGCCTCGGCACATGTGAGTGACCACCTTCTTATTGGCCGTAGGTTAAAATCCAATATTTAGTTAGGCGTGCGCACACATACAAACACACACACGGCCATGCAAAAGCTGAAATGTAATAAATTTCACAATCCAGTCCATCACTATAATAAAATCTTGTGCCTCTAATGTAATAACCTCCTTGGCTATGATGTAGTACAGTAAATCATACAAACTAAATGAAATGAGACATTTTCTCTTAAAGTTTAACCTAATTAAGTACAGAATTTGGAGATAGCCAGTGTTAGACACACTATACTGGGGGGGAAATTAGTCTAACTGGTCACGAGCGGAGCATGACTTCACTAAACTTCACCCAATCCAACAATCACCACAAAATACAGACTGTAAGCTTTGCGGTGGCACTAGAGGAATTTGTCCTCTGGCAATCAAATCATATTTGGAGAGAAGTGCGTGGCAGCTGTCTCGGCAGCGCGGCGCACACGCCACGCGAGTTTAAACGCTCTTGCTACAGTGCAGCTGTGCATCCACGAGCCAACGTCTCGTTTGTATTTACATTCTGCCCCGTTGTGCTGCGGTTTTGTAGAGGCTGCAAGCTGCTGAGATTTTAAGTAGAGCAGATGGATAATAAATAGTATGCTAGTTATGGATAATATAAATCTGTTTTTAATCTGAAATCATCAACAGTTGTACTTCCAGGACTTTTAGGACAAATCAGCTCTAAAGTACAACATTTTTTTTATCATCTAAAAAAAAACCTATCAAATTTAGCTTTATTTGATTTAATAATTGTTACTTCAGCGTATAAACTTAACAGTTTAAACCACTGACGTCTTTCCTATAAAAAGTTTCCTTTGCCAGTATTAGTTTAAAAAAAAAAAAAAAAAGTATTGCAACTTATGTGAATGGAAATCCTGTTGGATGCTGCTTTCAGCCATATTACAAAGCCCACAATTGTAAACTTAACTATAGCAACTCTTTTCATCATCTTCCCTGCAGGTTCATGCCAGGAGAACTAGCCTCTGAGCACGGCCACCATCATTCCAGCGAAGTTCCCGTCGACACAAACCTGCCAGGCTGGACGTGCCAAGGCTGCCGGCGTCTGCAGCAGGGAGCCGGCGGGCAGCAGAAAGCAGCCTCGCTGCTCGTAACACTGCGACGTAATCACTTGGGATTTTTACTATTCCAGACAGGTTCATTTACGTTTCTCGTTGAATCACCGTCACATCGTTGATTTCCTAACAGCACCTGTGGTGGGGGCGGTTTTACGATTACGTCACCCCGGGAACGTCCAAATCAAACTCCCCTCAGAGTCACAGGTCAAACTTGCCACTTAGTTTCTGTGTTTGTTTTTCACCAGTGCAGCTTTGTCCTCTAGTCATAGCCCCAAACTGACCCGGGGCCGTGTATTTATGTATTTAAATTATGATTACTTGTAGTTATGTCTCAGTGCTCCAATAGACATTTGTAACTGGTTTTGTAACATTTTGTAATAAAAGTTCCTAATCAAAAACACTTGTTAATACAACTTACTGAATAATGTGTGCACATACGCAACCTTGTCTGCAGTGCCGATAAAATATAGCAGTTACAAACTTACTGACCTCCTGTGTGTCCAGGAAATACTGCAACCACTGGTAATTTCATCCTTGTCATATAAATTGGGGTCGTCATGACCAAACTGATAAGGATACAGTAGGCAAATAAATGGGTTCATTACTTTAGAACCAAGAAACTATTCATAACTGCCTTAAAGAACATCAAAGCAATGACTTTGTTTTCTGACTTTATGTTTTTGCTGTGCTTCACAGTGCAAAACGACCGCAAACATGCAATCAAATGCAGCAAAGTCAGTGTGGAATATTAATATGAAGTAGCAGAAAATGAAAATAGAAAAAGAATATCTCCAGGTTCATCCTGTCTTCATGCTGGGGCATAATTTACTGCAACTTTAGAAACATGAATAGTTTTGGTCCGATGGTGCTTCTACAAACAGCTGGAACAAACGAAGCCCTGCCAAGCCTCAGATTAGAGCCATTACTGCTGCGTCTCATACAGTAAGTACTGATCTGAAAACGAGTCCCAGAGGAAGGCGCGAGGCATTTCAATGCACGATCAATTAAGAAAAAAGAAATTTATTTACTTCTGCAAGGCATTCACATTTACCCAGAATATGTGAAATCAAGAACACTACATTAAATATTAACCAGATACTACAATGGGCATCTATACCATGTGTGCATATGTACACACATACAGTAAAGGACAAAACACACACGCACGCACGCGCACACACACACACGCGGC
>VOQJ01030263.1:0-12488 GCA_015052665.1 Apistogramma diplotaenia
TACCCCCCCCCCCCCCTTGTATTTTGTTGAGATCCAGATGTTGCAGGTTCAAGATTTTGTAATAGTTCCTTACAGGACTCTCAGCAATGGTGGAAGATGCTACAGCAGTGCCACATTATAGAAGGACCAGTAACATTTATTTAACATATTCAGTGTAATTTCATAAATATAGAACCGGTCCCATCCAACTACTGGCCAACAAGCTGCCAACATGGAACCTCCTCACATACATGAGGTCTCAGTACATGAGCAGGGCCCAGAAATGTCAGAGGAGCAACACGGCAGCTACTAGTAGACGGAGCAGTCACTCGAGACTTTATGGCAGCAGTGAATGAGGCATCAGTTCACTGATTTACATTACTGGGATCTACAGCAGTGATATGTCAGTGGGACTGGAGAACTGTAGTCGCATAGTAACAAAGAGCGGGAAGGTAGTCAGAACTGAGTGAATTGCACTACCACCAGGCAACATTGCAGACAGTGAGGACAGGTACGAGTACCTTGGGATTCCACAGGCAAATGGGACCCATGAAGAGGCTGCATGGCATGTACCACCAGTGGATAGAAGGGGCTGATATATACATTTAAAAAATCCTACCAATGGCTGGACTGAAAGACAACAAAGACACTAAACATGGCAGCACAGGACAAACAGAGGCTGGGGTCTACCACACCAGGCAAGACCCCAGGTGCAGGCTGTGCAGAGACGCCCCTGAGACAATCCAGCACATAACAGCAGGGTGCAAGATGCTAGCAGGCAGGGCAGACATGGAACGCCATCACTAAGTGGCTGGCATCGTATACAGGAACATCTGTGCTGAGTACAACCTGGAAACCCCAAGGACAAAATGGGATGCACCCCCATGGATGGTGGAGAATGACCAAGCTAAGATCCAGTGGGACCTCCAGGTACAGACGGACAAACTGGTGATAGCGAACCAATCGGACATCGTAGTGGATAAGCAGAGGAAGAAAGTTGTAGTGATACATACAGAGCAATACCAAGTCACAGTAATATGAAGAAGAAAGAACCTGAGGAGCTCCAGAAACCAAGGGCTGAGAGGAAGAAGGTGAAGGTAACAGTGGTCTTCATGCTAATCGGAACAGTGCAGTGACCCCCAAAATGTGAGAGTGGCTCCAACAGCTTTCAGGAACATCTGAGATTTCTATCCAGAAGAGCGCAGTCCTAGTAAAGGCTGAGATGCTGCGCAGGACCCCGCAGCTCCCAGGGTAAGTGTCCTGCAACTTGTAGCTCAAGAAGCAACTGCTATCGCAGCTAGAAATGGTGCAACACAAATGTTATTGTTTAAGCTCTGAAAGTCTACTAGAAGATGAAAATCCACCACGGCGTACAGTCCCTGCTGCGACCATCACTGTAACCATGCAGCTGATGTATACCACGCCAACGGTGATGCTTGAGATATCATTTATTTGAAACTGTATAACTGAGACTCAGTGAGTTATATTTTACATGCAGTGGAGACTGTGTGCATGAACACTGATCCTTGTACAATACGGGAGGGTGTGTGCAGCCAGGTGTCACCTTGAGAGCTGCACTGACTCTCCTGTCAGCCGGGGAATTGGTGTCACTTCAGTAAAGCCTTGGTGGCCAACCAGCCTCAGGGCAGCTTCTTTTTAATCTGCCAACCCCCCCATAGCTGCACTGGAGTAATTACACCTCACACCCAGGGGTTAGGAGGATGAATGAATTGGGACTGCACTTCTACTTCTCATTATCACATACAAAATCTCTGCAGCAATTCACCTCCATTCAATAATTTACCTCCAAGTTAAAGTTTCATGACAGTAAGTGCAGCTGTAAGGTGTTCAGGAGATCCTGACTGAACCAAAGTGCCTTTAAAAACCTTTGCATTGCTTTCCTTTCATCTGAACTCAAACTAATCTTTGGTTTGAGTTTACATGGCAGAATAATTAGTAACATTAATCTACTGACTTTATTAGCATAGAAATGCAAAATCTGTTATTTAAAAAATTAAGTGTAGAAGTATTTGACAAACCTTTGAGTGTTTTCTGTAGAGGAGGGATGAGAGCTTATATTTGCAGTGTTGCTGTGTACATGCAAGCTGCTTTGCAACCCATCTCCACTCCAGCTCCTCCTTTCATGCTGTATCATTATGTCATCTGTTGTTCTGTCTGTCCTGTTCAACTGTAGATAGCAGCTGGCTCCACCTTAATTCCCTTACACTAAGGTAGGAGAACAGACACATGCAGCGAGGCAGCTAAAAATAGACAAAAGGTTAAATGGCAGCAAAATAAGAGCACAGCCTGATGTTAATGCAATGAAGCAGTCAGTCAGAATCCACTGTTTACCTTGGCTGAGCTGAGATTCATATTCACATGTCTCCAACAAGAAGGAGCTGCATCTATCAGACAGAGTCAGCACATCTGATGGAGAGGAGGGCGTTCACACCTGCAGCACTGCTGCTGTCTGGAGCTGTTAATTATTAGGGCTCCTCGTCACATGCAGTTAACTGCAGTACTGCATGTCCTGTTTGACTGGGGAGTAAAAGTGTGAGAATAAAGATCATGTTAATCGGCAGAATTTGGATCTTGTGTGCGGACGAGGCAGAGGCTGGTGCAGCGCGGGTCACTTCAGCGCTGGCCCACAGTGACTTGGCAGATGTGTAGCGAGGTAAAGTGCACAACAGCTGCTTGCTCTAAATCAGGCAGCCTTTCCTCCCACTTCTCCTCTCTGCCTCTGAGTTCCTGTGGAGTGCAATGTCAGCTGTGCTGGAATCATCATTCATTATGCGGACATGCATTCACCTCAGCCGCCCCTTACCCCTCTCCTTTCATTGTTAGTCCTCACGTTACTACTTATGGCTCCTGGATGGCTTAATGTTTGGGTTTGTGTAGTCTTGAGTCAAATTCTGCATTAGTCTAGCAAAAGGCACTTAATATAGTCGTGTTTATTAATAAACTGAAGGAGATATTTTTGAGCTGAATGGATCGACTTGAAACACGTGTCTTCTGAGTAAAAATATCAGCTAGAGCCCTGCACAAACGGGCTTCAGACGACACATGGGAGGAAAAGATCTCAGTGACCCACTTCCTCCTGGACCTTTTCATGCTGTTTATGTTCACAATGCAATGAATGCAGGACTGTTCTTGCTATGCAAGCTACAAAACATTAGGCTAGAACATAAATGTGGACATTATGTGTCCATATGCATATCATATAGAAAAACAAATTCTTTTTGTAGTTGATTTAGTGTTTTTGTGCACATCAGAATCCTACAGGGATCTCATGGTACAGTGTGTGGCAGCATCATTGATTCTACAGCCCTCTTTTCTACTGTGTCCAGCTGTTGTAATACTGCCTGACTGAGGAGACACATTGGCTTTAAACAAGTAGTGACATGCAGTCTCTCCCTGCTTTGGGCACTCAGCTGCTCTGTCACAGGGTCACGTGAGGGAATCAGCTCCTCCTCAATCAAAGTTGGGCATTGTGCTTTCAGGGAACAATATGCAGCTGTTTCATGACCAAAACTGTACAAATTTTAGAATAAGCACATTTGAACTTTGGTTTATTAGAGTTGCCTTGGACGATTTGATTAATTCAGGATAAAGAGCATGGATACTTTATGATTTACTAACATGAAAAACAAACGTGATGTGCTACGTTACCTTAACCTCATGTTTTCATGTTAATCCTCATCTGAATGACAGTTTGGAATCATGTTTAGATGCAGAACACGTAGCACTGAATCGCTGAGAGCCTGCAGAGCATTAATCAAACTTACACATCAGTTCGATGCTATTCAGTCTCAGCTATGATCAGAGCAGAGAAGGCTTTGACTCAGGTGCTGAGTGCTGTGAAAGGCACGTGCACGCGTCACTTAAGATACGGACAACCTCACTTTTTATTTGCCTCAGTCCTCTGTTATAAAGATTTGCTTCTTCTCGCAGTGCTTTGATATCTGCTTCCCTGTGAACAACAGCCCCCCTCGTACACGCCAGTGAGGCGTCGCATCTTTTGAGCCCCCTCCTGAGAGCAAGCAGGACATCAGTATGCAGACAACGCCCCGCAGGTTGGCAGAGCTTGCAGTGTGAAGCCACTAAATTATGGTGGAATATGCAGAAGGGAGAATTCATAACATTCTGTCATTTTCTGTTTGTCTGTGATGCATCACTGCAGCCTTGTTGATATCCTCAAAGTTCCATCAGAGGGCTAGGGGAAGCAAAGGCTAGTGTGTGTGTGTGTGTGTGTGTGTGTGTGTGTGAGACTGCAGTGTGAAGCTGTGAATCAGCTTGTATCTTTCTCCTTATCGACTCAGGAGATTTATCTTGTGGACAAAGAGGCGGCGCCCAAAACCGCATGTATCAGCAAAGTAACGACAGCCGTGGCACTAATGCCAGAGGGCAGCAATTAACATGAATGAATCACACTGATTTAAGCTTCATCTCCTCTGGTTAGAGCCCTGTCTTTCTCTCCCCCACATGCACAGATGAGGAGGCACCGTCACCTCACCCGGTACTCATAAATCAAATTAGTTTGGCCTGCAATAATAGGATGATAATGGCTTCTTATCGTTTGGAGTCAAGTTTAATATCAGTGCACTTCCTTTGATAAATGTCATCTTATTCTCATGGAGATAAAATAAACGCTGCTTCGTATCCCCAAAAATAAGAGGGTGGTGTTACCCAGGTGGAAATCCTCTGCTCCACCAGTTGCACTTCAGAGTCTCTCTTATCACTCCAACAAGACCTGTGATTGGATGAAGATGCTTGTCATAGTCAGAAATTTGCAAAGCCTTGAAAAGGGGCTCAAGGACCACGTTTCCACTGAGAGATGTGAATATCTGAAAGTCATTATTGATTATTATTACATCAAAACATGTAAAATAATATGCTTTCTCCTTTTAAAGAAAGACATCTCATAGCACAGTAATAACAGTGACCCTTGCCTTTCCTGAGCATCTCTGCTAAGATACTAATCATATCCCCATATTCAGCCACTGAGGGGCGCTGCAGCTTCAGTTGAGTCCTGTGGAATTTAAGAACCCGAATTAACTTTTAGGAGCGTCAGATCCTCGCTCCAGTGCCAGCCCCTAAAAGTTACCCAGGATACCTAAATGTGCTGAGCTGTCTCCTCCCTCTGTTCCTCTACCGCAATATGACTTTTCCTCCAACTCCCACAGAAAGTTCTTTATATCGCACTCTTCCTTTCCCCGTTTACTTCCGCTCTCGTGCTCTATCGTCCTCTTTTCTTAGAGGCATCAGGTCCATTCCAGCTGTAGTCAATCTAATCCCTCTAATTCAGTTAATCTAATTTTCTGGATATGGTCACACTGCTGATCTCCACGGCTGCTTCTCTATAATCTGTCTCTGCACTCCGATTTGGAGCCCAAATCCCCCGGAGCCACTCTGTCTCACTTCGTCCCCACATTACTTATAAAAAAGTAACTGATTACAAAATGCAACAAATGCTGGTGACTTGCTTTGAGATGGTCACTGAAAACAGCGAATGGGATTTAATCTGCACTTTTGTTTTCATGGGCTTTCAGTGTCTGTCTCTGTACATAGCAGGTATGTTTGCCATTCGCTGATCTTTACGCTCCTGGGTTTCCTCGGTTATCCATAATAAATATGCTAAAGTGATTGGTGGATTATCTATTCATTGTTGCAGGCAGAATTAAGTATCTACTGGTTTCTAGCAAACCAGTCTCTCCTTCATTAGAAGCTGCAGTGTTGGGTACATGCGTGTTGGAGGGATTACTAAGGTCTATTAGCAGATAAGAGGGACTTTCTCACTGGAGATATGTTATGTGGGTTAAACACTGTGTGTCCCAGCACTCGCTTTTTAATCACATTCCTTGATAAGCTCAGTGTTATTTGCATCTGGCGGACAGTTGAACCCACAGCATCACTGCATTAAAAAGCCACTTGTTCCATAATGCCTTCACGCTCGTGCTGAGCCTCATGCAGCCGAGGCTCCTGGCTGCAGCAGATCTCTGCAGTTACTGTGCGGAAACAAAATGAGTGTTTTTTTATCCGCATGGAAAATCATTTTCTTTACACGCCCTCCTTTAACCTGTTATCGTGTAAAACGACGGGGGTGGGGGTGTCCAGTTTGCACAGGGGCAGGAAGAGGATTAGGGCCGGGCCAACCTGACGTCCACAGGAGCTGAAAGTGGGCCGAGGAGGACACACCCTTGTGTTCTGTCTGGTGTGTTTGTCCTGCTCACAGCTGACAGCAGAAGCACATAATATGCCTGTGTGTCTCTTTTTCCCGCCGTCGCTGTGGATTCCTCTTTTGATCAAAGCTCACTAAGTCACACTTCTTTCATCTGTGGCTCTGTCCTTTCCCCTGGCCCCCCGTGGCCCACTTGTAGATTTATAGGTCACCTGTCTGGCGATTTCAGGGCTGTCTTATTTAATTCCCTTCCAGCGGGTGTCGTGAAAAAACGAGATATCGGCTGCAGCTCAGTTTTCAGAAATACAGCAAATTGCTGCCTGCTGTGGGCTCAGCTGACAGGCTGCAGGACCACAACCTGTGCTGCACGCTGGAGAGTGAAACAGACAAGTCGAATCAAAGAGTGGCAGCAAACCTCTTGTTATTTCATCTGTGTGGACTGATTAGAGTGATCGCAGCTCCGTCCTTCATCTGACCTTTTAGCAGTTCAGACAAACTGAGTCTTTCTCATAATTCACGTGTCGAGAACTTTTCTTTTTCCTTTCTTGTTACTTTATATCATATATATATTATATTATACATCCTTGCTCATTGCTTATCAGCTCTGGCAGTGTCCTAAGCTGCCTGTTCTTCGATCTGTCTCCTTCCCCCCAGTGAAATATGGATGTATTCAGGATGACTGCAATGCAGTTGGAACAACAGCAGCGGTCTTACTCTCACATCAGACAAAAGGGAGGGTGGCCTGTCATCCCGGCCTGCGTCGACTTTTAAAGAGCCCCCGTGCTTCCAGGATGTGGATTGGACCGGGCCAGCTGACCTGCCTCGCCAGCAGAGCCTCGAAGAAGAAGAGAAGCACATGGCTCCTGTCTCAGCATGGGTCCGCCACTACAGAGAGAGGCCGATGAAAGAGCCAGACACAGACATGGAGACTGAGAAACTTAAAAAGAGAGACAGTGCAGAAGCAACCCACTCGAAAGTTCATCTTTCATGGATTCATGATGCCGATGGCAAATACAACACGCAGCAGACAATCTACTGTCATTATCTTGATGCAGCATTTTCAGAAACGAAGCCGAGAGCCTCTCAGTGTGGACTCGGCCTCCTGCGGTCGGTGCAGGCAAGCCGGGCAGGTGTTTTCCATTCTGCATCATCCTTTTGTTCAGTGTTGCTCTCACACCTTAGCCAGGCCCCACGCCAACGCAGCAGGTGACTCCGTGTGAGCCAGGGCTCACCACGCGTCAGCGAGTGTAAATATAACACTGACTTTGGGGCTTTGCAGTTAACTTGAATGCCACATGCAGCACTCCCTTTCCTCACACTGGAATTAGGTGGGAATAGTGGACAGGAATGACGGGACAACTGCACGAGGCATTC
Organism: Apistogramma diplotaenia; assembly: GCA_015052665.1. Taxonomy (NCBI): domain Eukaryota; kingdom Metazoa; phylum Chordata; class Actinopteri; order Cichliformes; family Cichlidae; genus Apistogramma; species Apistogramma diplotaenia. The sequence goes on from VOQJ01030263.1 coordinate 7,532, forward strand.
CTTTATCATGTACAGTATGACACAATAATACAGCAGCTGTTCCCAGATGTTGTCTCAGGTGGTGGCAGATTAAATTGGCTTTCCTTGGAAAAAAGTATGCAAGTTCATTGCCTCAGAAAAATCAAGGAAAGAAAATGTAAGATGACAAGTTTTAATGTTATTTTTTCATGTATTTAAATTCAATAAAGCGACTATTCAACGAAGTGAGCAGCACTTGAATTATGAATGAAGTGCAGTCCGTTTAGCGGCTCTCAAACACAGCACAGCAGAAAACAAGGGCTTCATAAACTGGGTGTGCAGATTAATCCCACAGAAACGATAATGTTGTGAGTTCTGATCAGCTGGTGCTTTCCCATGAAGTAAACATCTGAACTGGTGCTTTTCTGCAGCAGCTCTGGATCCTAATCTAATCTTTCTGGAATTTAATGCTCTTCTTTTGGCACAGTTCCTTTGTGAATGATGAGCTGTCTGTCAGGGTGCGACTGCCTCAGCATGACAGACGATCAGTGGCAGTAAAAGTGGCTTTTGAAGCATTTCCCCCAAATGCCCTGCTCACAGCTCAGTGCGATCAGACTGTGACTGTAGAAGCACTGCGAGGAGGGCAGCAGGGCAGGTACACCATGCATTTCTATTTCAACATCCACTTGGGCCGGGATTCATTTGGAGGGTACACACACAAGCACACACACACGAACACACACACATACTAACCATAGCACTTAGAAAACAGGTCTGCTCCATCAAGCAGCCTGGTTATGCCTTCATGCGGTGCACTGAGCCCCTTCACCACAGTTGTTTTTATCCACTCGATGAGGGAAAGATTTAATGTGCTATTCAGAATTTAAACGCACTCGGCCGCAGCACGCTTAACTACTACTAACTTATTCAGCACACAAAAGCAATTATGAGGAAATGAAATGTGTGCGTTTGTGACCGAGCTGATGTTTACGCGGTGGGATGGATGCACTCTTACATGTGCAGAGACAGAAAAGTGTAACCAGGAATAATCTGTTAGTGTCAGTCTGATCTGCGAGCTGAGACGTGACGATGCTGCGTGTCTTTGGTGAGGAGCCATATTCTCCGGTCCTAAACATTTAGTGGGCATTAACATCACTGCATTCATGTAACGTGTTTGTCTTGGTGCCTTCATTAATCATCATCCTCGTGCTGCTAGAAATCAGTGAGAGGAAAGCTGTGACTCGTGTGTGTGCTGCTCATCAGCTTCGATAGATCTGAACACACACTTCTGCTGCAGATGGCAGAATAATAACTTTGTAACATATCTGCATAAACAGATCATTAATGTTCTGTTGTGTATAACTGAGGCCACTTCAGCTTCAATCCAAACTTTTTGTAGCATTTGATATGCAGAGAACACTACAAATTATACCTGTTAACCTGAAATTAACCTCAAATCCATTTAAATCAAATAAACAGGACAAGAAATATGTAACAGTTATGACAAATCGCTCATTTGTTCACTATCATTTGAAAGGACTAAATGTGCAGTTCATTTGCATGTTATAAAAGTAAAGCCTTATTATTTTGTTCGTATTGTATTATTTATAATGGTGCAGTAATTACAGGCCATCACTGGGCTTTTCCTTTATAAACATGCTGAATAATTTAGGCTTCATATATTTGCAATTAAATAGGTAATTACATTTGTGACATAAATATAGGTGAGCATAAAGAATATAGATTAAAATGCATAAACATGCGATTAACAGTTAATAAGGAAACATTTATGAGGTGATATAAAAATGTAGCAGATTAGGTTTTACTCCAAACAGGCGTTTAAACGGATGCTTCATTTCTTTGTGTGTGCTGGCTTGTTTTAATCACCTCTCATTTACACAGATGTTATTTCTGAATACATCAGAGAAGCTATTTGCCAAAGTAGGACACATTAGATCCATGTGGCAGGTATGTATATGTAGTGTAGAGAAGACCCCTGCTGGGGGACTTGTGTTGTCCTGATGCATGATTGCAGCTCAGCTGGGTATTCTTTGTCATTGTGTTTCCCAGGATACAGCAAACGTTTTCACTGGTGGAAACATCTTGAGTGTAGGTGGGCCGCTGCAGCTACTCTGCTACGAAGCCATGCTGTTGTAATAGCTCCGGCATGCAGGTCAGCATCGTCTTGCTCAAATATTCAAGGACTTCCCTGAAAAAGGTCATCTAGATGAGAGCAGGTGCTTTCAGCAGTGATGTTCCAGATGTGGAAGCTACCAATTCCACAGGCTCTAATGCAGCTCCGTAACATCACAGATTGTTGACCTGAGTGCTGTTTTCCAGCTGGATGGCCTCTTTCCTTTAGTCTGGAAGACACGGCGCCCATGTTTTTCATCTGACCACAGAGCAGTTTTTAAATGAGCTTTGGCCCAGAGAAGACAGCAGCGTTTCTGCATCATGTTGAAATACTGCTTCCTCTTTGCATGGTCGTGTTTTAACGGTGCGTTTGTGGATGGCACAATGATCCCTGGAAGGCTTCCCGAGTGATTACCACTGTTTTTAATGCAGCGCTGCCCGAGGCCCAAAGCTCACAGGCGCACACTGAATTTTGCTCTTGTTCTTTGTGCACAGAGACACAATCTTTGCTGATTTCTGCATCACTGATTATTCTGAAATTGTTCCATAACTTGTAGATGCAGCTATTCCTGTAGATTAGTGAACTTCTGAGAGAGTCTGCCTCTGCTCCTTCTTTAATAATGATATTACTGACCTGTTGCCAGTTAAGTTAATGTTTCTTTTTTGCACCACTTGCATTTCCAGCCTTTTGTTGTCCCCGTAACAACTGTTCATCATGACCTCATATTTGTCATGAAACATTCAAATGTGTCACTTTATGAATAGAATACAGGTTGATGAGATTTGCACATCATTGCATTTTGTTTTCATTTACATTTCCCACTGCACACACCCACAGGCCAGGCCAGGAATCCGGATATGAATCGTTTTTGTTGATTTCTTAGTCACACTCAGATGCACCTCAAACAGAGGTCAGCTGACAAACAGAGGTCAGCTGAGAAGAATAAAGGAGCCGATCAGCTGGTGTGAAAAACTCGTAGGATACACATGCCATGTGAAAACCACAGGGGTCTTGGATTTAAAGCTGACCTTTGTACCCTGACACTTTGCAGCTATCGCTGAGTCAGCAAAGCTGAGTCGGCACAGCAGCTGGACGAGGTGGGACTGTTTAAGTGGAGCTCCACAGGCTGCAGGTCAGAGGGAGGTGCCGGGCCTCTGAGGCCCGTCCATGTAATCCTCCGCTCAGCAGTTTGACTGAACATTAGCATTTGTACAGTGTGCTGGGCTGTGACATGGACGTAAAGTAATGTACATGTCCATGTAATTCAACTATATGTTGCTGATATGTATAAATCGCTGCCTTAAACACCATTCATCATGTTCTAAAGTCAGTGGCATTAAAACCAGTGCCTGTCACATACAATAACTAAACCTGGCAGCTATATTAATAAATCCTGATAAGCATTCATTTTAAACATCATGTATTTCACATCTTGTATATTAAGCCAAGAGTTATGAAAAAGAATGCAAGCTAGAGCCAAAAGGCACCATGTGTTACAGCATTAATGTGCTGTAATGTGACAGTTAAAGCTTACTACTATCTTCTATGTGATCGTCAGTCACCCCGAGAGCAGCGAGTCCGAGTTTGTGCCGTTTTCTGAAGGCGCCGTATTAGGGAACATTGAATAATTTATGACCCCTATCAGCCACCAGGAGGAGGAAATTACATAACATCACACCACTCACTCCAATTTACACCTTACTCATCTACAAGCACTCCCCGCTCCAAGCAGCTGCAGGGTCCACAGTCGTCGTATCAAATATGATCTGAAGATGAGCAGCTGATCTTGTTCATTCAGCCACTCGAACACAGCGTCTCGGGGTCCTGAACGTTTAGTCTTTGTGCCACGGGGAAATGAGTGGAAGAACCTCCAGAGGTTTTAAAGTAATAAGTATCTTTCACATCATTATTATTGCTTACATTTTGCTGTGTTGCACTGTGGGTTCCTGAACACCCAGCAGTGAGTGCAGCTGCAGGGCCATAATGGACCTCGGCCCCCGTGTCACAGATGTCTCTGTTAGCCTGTTTGTGTGGATCGCTGCTCTTCAGTGAGGCTGTCACACTGAACCTGTCCGTCCTTGAGCCCGGACCACCATGTCAGAGCTGTGAGCCACATAAAAGCCAGCACATGCTGTCTTTTCATTTAGTCTGCTCTTTCCTTAATTCAGCAATACCACTCAGTGATAGTGACTATTAGATATTCATGCAGGTACTGTTGCATGGCCGTAGCACATGTTAACAGTGTTAAACTGTCTGACTTTAGGATGTTTTCTCTGCTTTCCTGTCGCATCACTTTCTGTCATGTCTCTATCAGACTCAGCCCTCCTTTGTTGCCCCTCCCTTCCTCCATTCCTCCATCCCTCCCCCTCCTCTCAGCCCCCTCGAGAGGGCTGATACTGCTGATGCATCACCGACCAAGATAATTTGTTTAAATGACAGATTAGGAGGATAACTCGATTTGTGTCCAATGCAGTATGTAGTGTCTGTTACAGATCTAATAAAGCCAAACTGCCCGCCCCCTTCTCCCATCTATAGACCCTGCCCCTTTGCTGCAATAAGCTTCCAGCTCAGTGAGACGGGAACGGGAGGGGCACAGCAGAGGCTTGTCTCCAGTGCTTGTAACATGATTGTAGGCAGGGGCCACCAAGGCTTCCACATAATTGAATTGCAAGGCCGGGAAGCTGCGAGGTTTGGCGAGGCGCTCATTGACTCATTGATCGGCGCAGAGGGGCTTCAGAAATATGCCTCACAGTCGTGACCAATCAATCAAACAATTAAGCCCGGCCTCTGCTGCCACTTGTGCTCCATTTAAGTTTAAACTCCTCGCTCCCGGTGCAGCCAATTCCAAATTAATTGCTTCTTTAC
>VOQJ01030267.1:0-12885 GCA_015052665.1 Apistogramma diplotaenia
AACAGCGGTTGAAGTAAAAAAAAAAAAAAAAAAAAGTCCAGTACTGGAGTGTGTTTATCTGGTATGCAAATACACATCTGAGGCCTACAGACAAACAGAGTTTCCTCTCAGCCCCCAGAAAACTACACTCAAGCATACAGAGCATGCACAGCCAAAGCAAAGACTACAAGTATAAGCCAATCTGACCACACATTCTTGGCTGTACTCACATGCTGCCAAAGAAACCTCACACTTCATTTGCATTACTTATGTTTCACGTGAGCCAACCACGCCAAGATTTTTCCTTCTCAAGAGAGCATCTCTGATTAATTACATCTAGATTTGTTTTAAATTGATGCAACTTTTATTGGGAAAGTTTTCAAATTAGAAACTCTTGTTTTTAATTTAAAACCAATTCTTTAATTCTTACCATTTTGTTTTTCAATTTTGGTTTCTTTTATGTCACTGTAATGCAGTAACTTAGGAGCTACCCTGACAAACTCAATTCCTTAAAAATAAATAAATAAATCAAAGATTCCCGGGGTGACAGTTATTTTTGTAGTCGTTTTGCAGATCTGACATGATTGGCATGTTTGTCTTACAGCTCCCTGCAAAGTGTCGACTTCAGAAGCTGGACTGAACTAGCAGCCTGATATGTGCTACAACACAGACTCAGTGAACAAAAAGTTTAAATTCACACGTTTGTCGACTGTGAAAAGGTACAAACTTGCAGAGCCGTGCAGCTCACTGCAGCAGGCGGTTAACTTTAAAACTCACAACGAGTGTGAGGAGTTACATAACTGTCTTCAGACAGCTAACCGACGCTTGAGTTTAGCAACACTGAAAGGAAGAATCCCGAGATGAAAATACACAATGACACAAGCTGGGCTGTAATTTAGCTAACTGGGCCGTAAATAACGAGCTATAAAGCGACAGTTGCTACAACAGTTGTAACAACAACGAGCTTAACGGTTTGAAGCAGCAACAAATTGACTTCTGAGGGTAAACGCACGGAAAACTTTAAAACTGTAAGAAAACTACGACTTATTTTTAAATTAAATTTTTTGGAGCAGCTGAGCAACAGCAGGTTTTCATATATGGATACTAACGGATATACATTCCTAACATACCGAGAGAAAAAATGGAGTGTTAAAGCTCTACAACGTGGTGAAAAAAAGTGGGGGGAAAATGCAAAAAGACGAAGCCAGGCGTTTAAGCTAAATACTAGCACAGAAACAAAAGACAGGAGGAAACGACAGCATATATCTCGACGCTTGGCGCACACAACTTACCTGTTGTACGTCTGAAAAAATCCGCAGTATTAAAAAGGACGGTGTGGGAGTCAGGAGTCGGATGTAGGGTTTTGGGACTAAGTGAGGTCGTTGCATCAGCCCGTTTAAGTACTAAGCTCGGCTCAGGAATGCGGAACTGCTGCGTCAGACGTAAGCATGGATGAAAATAATGTAAGAGGAGCACTGAGGCTCCGCCCATAGCAACCAGAAAACATACACAGACTGCAGGAGAGGAAAGTTTCAGCCCGGGGACGCACGGAGAGAAAGAGATACGCACTGTCGGGTAAATACACGCCTGCAACGACCATAAACCAGTCAACAAACACAATTATGACTGTAAACACACCGCACTCTTTGTAGCTGCGGGTGTTTGGCGGTGTCAACAATAAAACGTAGACTACCAGTCCAAGTAGTAAGTTATTTATAACCTATAATAAAAGATTCTGTTGAAGTGTGACTGTTTTTATTAACTGTATCAGTGGGTGCAGCAGTAACAAGTCACACACAAATAGGTTTGTCCTGCTCAGAATTACTGTAAGACATTTTTAGATGCCCAAAGTGCACTTGAAATTTTATTTTAATTTACTTTATGTAATTTACAATGCAGCAAATAATTCGTGCTTAAAATGGCTCCTACCATTGCCTTTTTCTTTGCGTTTTCTTATTTGTTCATAGAGAAGATCACCCCTTATTCATATTTGCTAGGAGAATGGGACACATTGCAGCAATTTATTGAAACCTGCAAACATAAATGGAAATACTGTATATAAGGCAAAGAGTTTGAATTTTTTCCTATTTCTTAATAACATGACTTTCCGATACTGTTCATCTGTTGTAGATGTGAATGAAGGAAAAACTTTGAAAAACCTTCAGAAAGCCTGGAGAACTATTGCTCAGACAGTTTTTTAAATAAAACACAAGAAAGTCTGTCTCTTTGGGAAAAAATGTAGCCCTCCCTCATCCCAAATTTCCCCGTTGTGGGACAATAAAGGCTGTTCTTATTCTTATTCTTATTTTATAGTGTATGCCGATACTACACCGTAAAAGATACCACTCAGTGTTGTCATACTCCTTCATGAATTACTAGTTCAGCTGTATGCTATAAAGCTGTATACGGACACTGCAAAGATGCAAGAAAGCATGGACTGACCTTTGACTCATTTACACCTATACTATGCCTGTGAAATGAAGATGATCAAATTGCACTCGATGAATGGACATAAAATGATAATAAAAAAAAGTTCTCTAATGAATAAGAAGTATTTCACAAAAAAGAAGGAAATTAAGAGAATTAGTCTTTTTAATCTTGTGAGACCATTTATTTAACTCGTGTCTTCTGTGGTGGAGCATCTACACTGATTGCAGATATTACAGCTAAATATATTAGACCCATATTCAAAAAAAGGGGTGGGGATCCTGACATTTAAGTTCTGCAGCCTACAAATAACCAAGAAAACAAACAAGGAAAAATATCTGTAATATCGTTCTCAATTGAAGATCTGAGGTTTTAAATGCTTCTTTCCATTTAAAAATTAGACTTCATGTTTAATCTTTGCTGTGCAGACATTTGAAACCCTGAAAGTGGAAAGTTTGCGTTGACCTCGTATCTGATTTTAATTTACATGTTAATGAGCAGAATTTCTGACTCATAGAAACTGCATCATGTATGACTGGGATACTCAATAAAGTTTGTTTTTTTAATGAAAGAAATATTATATAACCTACAAATTAAAACTCAGTGCACTACAATTCAGGGAATATTTAAGGCCATTTCTATTATTTTCCATTTAGTCTGATTGCTTGCTTTTCAGCTGGCAAGTTTCTAGTTTAGTTTTCTTGTTGAGGCACAAACAAAAATAATACCACTAAAGATTATATTTGGGGAACTGACACTACAGTTTCATTGCACCTCTTTCACCTTGTTTTTCACCCTTCACCCCAAAAGTTTGCAGCTGCAGCTGCAGCTTCTACACCTTGGAGAGGCATTAAAGAAGCTCTCAGCATATCTTTTCTTAGAAAAGTTCAACACAGAGCTAAAAAAAAAAAATCATGTGGTTAAGGAAGTTTGTTGCACAAATAATGCAGTCAGTCCTACGGGGTATTTGCACAATGTAGCTACCCTGAAAGACCAGTTTTACTTTTTTTTCCCTCGCCTCTTGACTTGATTGAGCCAGTTCTTGGACCATAAAAGAGAACAAAATTATGCAGAAGTATTTCTAAAGGTGGTTCCAGGAAGTTCTGGAAGTCTCTTTCAAATGCTTCCCTCTACTGTGGGCAGCTGCAACTACATCTAACTGGGCATTTCTACTTTACCCTCTCACTTTATAATAGTGTTGAGTTGTGCAATTTATGTTTTATATATTAATAGCTGATAAGTTATGCAAAAATTTATAAACTGGTGCAAATATACTGAACTGTCACCTGCAAATGCTCCCATTTCTTCTGGTAAATCCTCAAAGTGCATTAAAAGAACATTATCTTTATGCATCGAGCAGTCTTCATTGCCTTTTATTACGTGTCACATTTTATCGTTAAGATTAGCTGAGGCTTCAGTTTGGTTTTGCACAATGCCAGCTCAACTGTTCGGCCTATAAAAAGCAGCTGAGTTATTGGAGGCTCACCAAAATTACCCACTCTGTTCCTTTTTTTAGATTCTAAATTGGTTCGGCTGTGATTTATGTCTCGCATCTGACGGCAGGTCGGGGCCGACTGTGCGTCAGAGTCGCTCTTAACGCAGATGACAAATTTTTAGGGGAGACATTTGGAGTTAATAAAGCAGAACTGAACCAACGAGCAGACAGACTTCATAAAACACGAGGGTCCTGCATGTTTGTGGTTAAAACAGGGGTAGTGCTCCCTTTGCAGGTGTAGGCTTTCAGCTGAGTTCCTTTGTGCCTGCAGGGAGGCAGCCAGAAATGTCACTCACTACATGAACACACATGGTGCGCATTTGACATTTTAAGACAGAGCTGTTCCTCATAAGAATAACAAGGCACCATATGACATTAAGAAAAGAATATGCTGTGGTGTGCAGGTGAATGAAGCACATGTTAATTGAAGGGGAAAGGATTATCTTAAGTGCACATGGCAGAAGGTGCAGAAACAGTGCCAAAACAGAAAATCCCAGTCTGCTTCAGGTTGTTTAAATCACAAAGTTTCTAAAGCTACTTTCCTGTTCAGAGCTTCAGAATCATATCTCAACGCCTACCTGCCAAGAGCTTTATTATTTGTCTGTTCCAATCCTCCTTTGCATTGAAGCGCGAGCTCGAGCGCACTCTCTAACAGCTGCCACCCTGATTAATGGAGAGCGAGTGGGGTTTGTGGTTTCGCACCTCTGCCAAACTTGTGCAGAGTTTACAATATGTGGGCGTCAGAAGTCAAGGTAAAACAAAACCAACTGTTTTTCAGCAAAAGCAAGTATGTATTTTTTTTCCTGTCTTTCTAATCATTTTTGTTTTTACATTTCCACATGTTCATCACATTCCTAAATTCATAAATGAGTTAAGTCACACTTCTTTATCTTTTCCGAAGTCTCGGCCTGAATTAAATCTTTATGTTAGGTCTCTTGTCGTAATAGTGTCCAACATCATATCTTAGGGAAATACCCAGTGAACCAGACATCTCCAGACACAAATCTGACTCACTGTCCTCCATGCGGCAGACATTAAATGTTATTTTTACCACAACTCCATTTGATTTCCTTCCTTCCTTTATGCTTCTTTCCCAATAATCTCAGACAGTTGTAGACTAAATCATGTCTATTAATGTGCAAAGACGCACACTATAGCTCAGGTTATTTTAAACTGTGTCACAGAAGTCCTGCGTTTTGCCAGGCTGTGGAAATACTGTGTTACTACAGAGTGATATTTCCCATTTTCTGACAGCACCGGAGCAAATGGAAATTCTCGTTTTGTCACAGTTTATGTGTCACATTGTTCATACCTGGACTCTTGTGGAGACATTAAAAAATATACCCACAATCAGCGTACTGATGCATGCAGTATTTACAGCATAAACTGTCTCCTTGCCACACGTGCCGGCAGGTGTACAGTAACACACAGATATGCACGATGCGTACTTGTGGTGCTTTAGCGGACGCCGTTCATAGAAATCAAACCCACTGCATTCTGGCACTGCATGTTAATCTCCCTTGCCCAACGGGCTCCGCTATATCACACTACTCTTGTTCCTCCCTGAGTGATGCTGGATTTACCATTTGATGCACTGTATCACCCTGAATCAAAGCCTACAAGAAGCACATTGCGTCTTCCTGTGGAAAAAATAAATCGAAATCTTTTCATGTGCAGCAGCTTATTTGTTTGATAACTCGATAACACAAACAGGCCAGACATTTCAAAATAAAGCCTTGAATCAGCACAAGTGCCCTCTCTGGCTGTAATACTGAAAGTGCATCCATCTTCAGTTGGAAGGAAACGGTGAGCTCACGCACGTACCAGCACCACGGTTGGCAGCGTTGCTCGTGTCAGGTGACCCAGCCTTCCCAAAATGTGTACGACATTGATTTATCCCTGCAAATATAGCACTTCCTCGGGAATATAATGGCAAGCAGGAAACAGATTGGTCAGATGGTGTGTGAGATAACAGAGCTGGAAAGAGTGAGCAACGTGACGAATAACAGAAAGATATAAATCTATCACGGCGGCAAGCAATGTGAGACATATTACAGGGTGCTGATATCACTGAAAGTCCAACCTGAAAGCCTTCAAGCTTCTTCATGTGTTGCTCATTTCACATGAGTTAAAATGAGCACAGATGTTGGACTAAGTGCTTATAATGTTAGTAAGTAAACATTAGGCCCTTTTCACAGCAAACATTGTGACCAGTCGGAGGAAAGGCAGAGGTGTTAATATATTTATAGCTGCTTTACATTCAGCTGCTTCACTTGTCCTGGTATTGAGGCCTTGGTTTATTGAAGTACTTGTGAAATAAAAACCAAGTCATTACAGTCACACAATTACATTTATCATTCTTGGTAATTAGACATCGGGGCAGTTTGAGATTACGTGTTTGATGGGAACTATATAATAACAATTTTCAAGCTTTCCCGTCTTTCCATGTGTTGTAACAGAAGGCTGAATCTGCCCAAGCATGCCCACCTCATCTCCAATGGCAAAATAAGGTGCAGTTTTTTGCGATTTTCGAATACCTAATGCTACTATTCAAGCACACTTAGAAAAATGATGGCGCTTTTATTTTGCTTTTTCCTTCAGGTACCAAAATAATGCATTATGCAGTTTTCTGGTATTGCTTTACCCATATATGAATACTTCTTCCACCACTGGCAGCATTAAGTTTGACTGCCAAAGATGAGGCCAGATAAGTTACCACAAGTAGAAAGCCCTGTTTCAGAATGCCATGTATTATGTGGTTCACCTCTAATTATTTCTGTATTAATGGGTTTTTTTTTTTCATTTAATGTTGCAATACAAATACAGGGTGGATTTTAATAACTTTATGCTTCCATAGTTAAATATATCTCTGCACCATAACTTTATCAAATCATATCGGAAAAGAAAATATTAGTTGTGGGGCACTGAAACGCATATTTGTCTCTTAAATATGGTACCTCAAAATCTACTAATCTCTTATAATACTTGAGTAAATTACACTTCTTCCACTAGCAGTCACTGGCCTCGGTCCCACTCTTAAAATAAAAAAACTTCTACCCCTCACATTTCACACAGAAAGTTTGGTCGTGAACAACTCTTTTCTATTTTACAACTGTGAAACAGGCTTTGGAGGTGAGAAGCATTACGCTGCTGGACCCACATAGCTTGATGGAACAAGTGGAGTGGACAGAGCAAGTGAGTCACGACAGATCAGAGCTGTTGACGGGCCCATCCGTCAGCGCTCTGAAATAGCCGTGCACCAGGACATCACACACACACACACACACACACACACAGAGTTAATGAAAGAAAAAGAAGTTTAGTATTGAGAGAATTGGTGGATAGGAATACACATGATCCCAACATCCAGAGGACCCTGTTTGTCTCTATGTGCATTTGTGAATGTTGCTGGCATTTCCAAGTGAATCATTGAGCCTCTGAAGGGTTCAGTGGCTAAATGGTTATGTACCATTATAAGAACTGAACCAGCCACACACAGTTGGAGCATTCACCTGAAGTAATTTCCATATTCAATGCTAAAATGCAATATTACACAGTTCTGAGAATTGTGGTGGTGGGGGGGTTACCTTAGTGTTTGGGTTCGAAGGCATCATTGTCGCGTCATCGTCAGCAAATGTCTTAAAAAAGTGAAACAAATCTTCCTTTGTGCCAGATTGTAGATTTGTTCAGTTCAGTCTCACTAATCAATGAAAATACAAACTCCAACACAGTAATAGATGAATTGGTTACATGTGAAACAGGAATCCCCAAAAGTTAACCACAGTTTATAAAGGGGGCCCAAACATCGTGTGGATTTTGTCTACATGGTTTTGGGGCCTCATATTTACACACCTATGGTCAATTTAAAATCACCAAAATAACTTAACATGCATGTTGTAAACAGAGCCACTTCAAATTATACAAATAAAACATTGGTGCAGCAAATACGCTAAAACTGTGGTTGAACTGGTGTTCCAGTGTGCGACACCTTAATGCATTAATTACTGTAAGCGGGCTTAAATGTTGTAGATCGTGTGGTTTCTTAAGTATCGCTGATAACCTTTAAAGATAAACAGCTTGTTGATTTGGTCTATTTGTGTTGACGAAACAACGGAGGCATTCAAAGGGGAAGTGAAAGCCCCACGCCACTTATTGCATGATAAGCTCACTGCTGTTTTGGCGCTTGCGTTTGCTCGCTCTGTAGCCACCCCTACTGATGAAAACAAGGACTGCACATTTCACACGTTGAGGCGTGGAATGCATGCCGTGTTTTGCTGCAAAGCGTTTACAGGGACTTTGTGTTATGAGTAAAAGGATCAAATTTATTCTTCTGGGATAAACGTGGTTACCCCACGTGCGTCCTTCGCGGGGTTACTGCAAGCTCGCAACACTATCTGCTGCTTGATGAACAAAAACAAATCCTTCGTTTGCTGTTCCCAGAAATTACTGTACCTACTACGCCAATTATCGTCAGTCACGTGACACCCGCTCCGTAATTGATGGGAAACTTGGTCTTTAACGAGTCTCGTGCTCTCCCTTGTTTCGGCTTCTCTGTCTCTCGATAACTCGTTCCAACTCCGAAATATGACACCCGTTGCTATAGATACAAAACAACTGCAACTACCCAAATATGGTCAAAGGAATTGAAACGAAACGACAATCGCGTGCTGACGTCACGCACTGCACGCAGTGCGCTGCTGCGTGTGCGCTCGGATTCCCTTGACCGTGACAATAGTGGAGCAGAGAGAAGGCTATGAATAAATAATTAACCTGCTGTTTGCGCTCTTTCCCACTCAATTTAAACACGCTTCGGTCCACGACTCGGCTGCTTTATGTAATCCCCAAACCAGAAATAGGCGCACTGACATCTTTATGGACTGAGACTGAGCTGAAAATATTAATGTCAGCTTCAGGTTCAGCCTTCATCTTCTTCTGACGTTTTAGTGAGTTTGTAGGCTTTTTATAGAGCTGAACTTGAAATATACAACTTCAACACATTTGTAGATTTTCAAATTCACATTTTTGTCTCCTTCATATTTACGCTGGTGTGAAAGCGCAGTTTATGCTCCCATAGAATATATGTCTACATTTAATATGTTTATGCAGTCAGAGGGATCACCCCGTGGTTCGAGATTAAAGAATCTCACGGTCTTGAGTTTGTTTCTTATTGTGAGGAAATAAATGTCAAGTCTATTACTAAGTGAGGTTGTGTGTCGTGTCTATTCATATAACTACTCCTGAATCAATGACAACAACGGCGTGGAATTAATTGTGGTTGTGTTATTTTATTTCCAGCATATTTTATTAATACGTATTGATTTATTTGCATCTGCATATTTTGATAAGTAAAAAAATAAACTATGTCATAAAATACATCTTGATAAAATACATGGTATGATCTCGTTCTTCATGGAAAAATGTAAAATGAAATGTCAAGTCAGGTCAGGGGGGCACCTTACAGTAAGATGTTACACCTACACGCTACATATTAGTAACCCTCTATTAATCACTTGTTACAACACAACTTTGTCAAACAGTGTTACACATATATTAAGCTACTCAGCAGGATCTAGCGTCAGACCACACGCAGAGCTGTGAAATTAAAAAAAACACCACACGCACAAGATACCATCTCTTCTTGGATTACAGATGACTTGTATTTGCATGCATTTTACTAGCACAAGGTCTCATCTCAGACAACTGCAACAGCATGGAAGAATTCAACTGTGTTTACAGTCACAGAAAACACTGCGTCTACACAATCTTTGATTTTCATGTTTGCACAACATCAAAATTCACACTACAAAAGATTATTTGTAAGCGATCATAGCTTGCTGGCTGGTTAGAATACAGTATTGTTGCATAACTTCTTTGCATTCACAAGGCCAGGAGTGTGGGCGAGTTAAGACTATCTTTCATTAACTCAGCTGCACCGAGGCTACCTTTGAGGCACTCGGAGCCATCAGTCATGGAATCAATCTCAGAGTAATTGAAGGAAAACACTGTGCGGTAACTGCTACAAGTGGGACTGGAAGACATGACTGGGGTGCTCAGAGCCTCAAGGTCGCTTGCCACAGACTTGTACAGGGTTTCCCAGTCTGAGAGGCAGAAGGGTCCACTCAGGTCTGTACTCTGTAGTATGTCGGGGACCGATGCGACCGTCTCAGGCGTCACTTCCATCTGTATGCTGGGCACCAAGTCATCCAAGTCATCTCCTTTCAGTTCCTCTAGAGCCTCCTCTTCTGCGCTGGAACACAGGAGGATGTTGGAGTTTCCCAGAATGGCTGCAGCAGGGATGCAAGGAGCATTGCTCATGTCTTGACCAATGTGGGCTTCTCCAGCTGTGCTGCTCTCAGGGGTTTTTCCATTCTCTAAAATGGAAAGCAGCTGCGGGGAGGTCGGTGGATCCTGAAGCATTGTGTCATCATCTTCTTTATCTTCCTCCCTGTCATCATCATCATCATCATCATCTGAAGAGAGTTTGCAGGATGGTTTGTGGGAAGCTAAGACGTGCTCCAGTCTCTCCTTCTCCTTCAGCAGGTTGGCTATCTCTGTCTCGAGGGTAGACTTTTCTTCTTCTAAAGTATCAGTTTCCTGAGGGAAAGCCGGAGAAAAGGAAAGAGAAGAGCATGAGCAAAGCATGAAAACACACACACACACACACACACACACAACCTGATGTGGCTCTGCAGCTCGTCTTTGCTCTCGCTATATGACACGTTATTCATCTTCGTAGACATGAATATACTGTGTGAGTAGTCTCTATACGCTGTAATAAAACATTACTTACAGCTTGAAGGGTCTCTATCAGCTCCTTCCGCCTGTTACGACACTTGGCTGCCGCAATTTTGTTCCTCTCCCTCCTGATCTTCCTCCTTTCCTCCTCCTCTTTGGAAGGCTAAAATCAATCAGAAATAGCCCATTAATTTAAATGCTCATCCCACTAAGTCTTGCCATCTCGGCAGTTGGCTCTTAAACACCATTTCACTTGCCAAAAAAAAAGAAAAACAAATCTTCTATCCAGTGAATGCTGATCTGGTCGATGCAGACTCTCAGTTCAGGCGTTAAAATGCTGCACCACTGGCACGTCTAGCCAGTCACGTGAACGCGCATTTCATGCAATTTCCTATCCCGCTCATACACAAGGCTGAGCTCGTTACCCTCCCCTCCCCAAGTAATTGCTCTGCACCAATTAAACATGATCAAATCAGCTTATGGTTGACTCCCTGCAGTGAAGTATTCACACAACTCCACTAACACGTGATTTTCCCATAACAGAAAAAAAAACAACAGTTAATTGCGTTCCGTTTGCTGTCCCAGTTAAAATATCGCGATATCTCCATCTTCACGTTAAGCTTAATGAGTGGAAAGGAGGTCGTTGGGCATTATACTGGAGATCAACACAGACTCCGTGATTGCTCGCTGTACTAATTGATTTATTGATTAACACATCGGCATCCCACCCTCCCCTCTGTTTTCTTTACCTGCTCTTTCGGCCCTTTCCTGTTGCAAGCTTTCGCCTTGTTTGCACCTGCCCGGGAAGACGACTGGGTCGCTGCATGAGTTTTGGTCTTTGCACGGCAGGGCGACGGGGAGGCAGATGTGATGACCGTAGGCTGCACAATCCACTTTAGTTCTGGTGATGTTGAGATTGCAGTCACAGTCGGAACAAAGGAGACTGCTGCACTGGTCTCAGTATCCTGGAGAAAGCCACATCAGAGAGACGTGCATATGCATGCAGTCAAATACTAATTTGGCGTATCTGATGAATGAGCGACCACGTTATTGGCTGACCTTTAGCAGTGTTTAAATGTTACATCAATCATTTTTCTGAGGAATGTCAACGAAGACAAAATCTGCTCTCTATAAATACATCAGAATCAGCCTCATGTCATGTCGTGTCACATTCTCATTAGTTATTATGATTATAAAGATAAAAAGGTCACGACGAACACTGGAAAGCGGGCTACACTGCAAACAGTTTCTCTGGTATAATAACGTCACTGCGCTGTTTATTAAATTGATTTTTACACTGATGTATGTTTTCTAATTTTTCAACACGGGATAGTAAACCCTTTAAAGAAGATGCTGCCTATGAGAATGACTTCAAAAAATGTGAGGAATTTGAGGAATGCAATCTCTATCATCCATATGCCTCAGTCATCCCACAAGATTTCATTGTGTGATCCGTTTAGTGTATGATGAGATCCGGCTCTACCTTGTCGCTGTCCACTGATGATGAAAGCGAGTCAGGAGGATGCTGGCTGCACCCAGGGGTGTCCCCGCCAGGCGATGCTGTGCTACAGCTGGACGATGAGTCAAATTCAGAGCTGGAGTCTGGATGCATGGTTTCATTTAATAAAATACAAATTAAATAATTTTTAAAAATCACCGCAACAGAGACTGAGCAGTCAGTCTATGATAGACAGAAAACTAATGTCCCGGACGCCTATATTCCATTTGCCAGGTTCATAACTGTGCAGATAGTGGAGAGGCCCGCCTTTTATAGTGAGCTGGAATTTTATGAATGAAATCTGTGTGGCGAGACCGAACCATTTCACCGAGGGAGAAGTGACAGGGGAAAAGGGCTAGCAGGTGTTTTACAGTTTCACAATCAAATCACTGACGTGTCTAAAAATCAGCACTGCCTACCATTTAATTTAAAATCATTATCTTAACTCAAATGTCAAAAAACAGCGAGCAAATAGAAAGTGGCACCCCTCTCTCCAAAAGGTGCCCATCGCCATGAATGAACTACGTCACTTCATGTATGCAGCATCTGCATCATAGGCTATATGTTCCCGTTATGCCCGCGTGTGTTCTCGACATTTAGCCTGTATTTATTGCATTTGGGTATTTTCGGTAACACGAGTTAATGCTTTCGCATTAGAAAGGAATTGGAGGAAGCATAATAAGCTGCATTAATAAATTGTTTTAAAACAGCGGACCCACCTACCCCCCCACCCCCAGCAAGCCTTCACAAT
>VOQJ01030267.1:12905-27278 GCA_015052665.1 Apistogramma diplotaenia
TAAAAAAAATTTTTTCAAACAGCGGCCCCCCCCCCCCACCCCCCCGGACAAAATTGTCTACATTGGTACAATGCAGATGCAATAAAGCTCCAACTTATATTTTTAGTGACATTGTGAAATCCGGTGTGTTTAATTACGGCACCATAGCTTCCAGCACACTGGCTGATTATTTATAAGCTGTTATAATTAAGTGTCATTCACGTATCATATTGCCTTTCACCTGTCTCTACATATGAATAGAGCTCCAGCAACAGAATTGTCGCTGTAACAAAGCAGCCAATCGCCGAACGGACCGGTCGAGCCATAAATGGTGTTTCCGGAGAACAGGGGGCGCGCTGTGGCGCACGGAGAGGGAGAACGCGCGCGGACGGACGCTGCCGGGCTGTGTGGCCCACTCACTCAATGCCGCAAAAAGAAAGTAAAACATAATCTAAAAGATTCAATCTGTGCAGTACCTGATAAAAACGTCATCACCTGCGCACCGTGTTAGTTTACGGATGTGAAGGAGGAAAGACCCGCTTTTGAGCCACTTTTCCATATAAGGGTGACAATTAGACGCAACCACAGACATGCAAATGACAGTAATGGAAAACCAGAGAAGATGGCTATTGACTGACATAATAGCCAGCTTTGTGAGTTATTTTCTTACAGACAATAATGCAGCTTATTGGCAGCAATTAAAGCTTGGCCTAATCGTTTTCCCGCATAACCTAATTCTGCTCGCATAACAAGAGATTGCAGGCTGGGTTAGGCTATATTTAGGTTTCATATGGCCTCACAAACCCACCCAAGTGAAAGGGATTGATGTTGAAAAGAATGAGAGGCTCCCCCTTGCTCTGAAGGGGTGCGCTCGCGGCTGCTTCCCGGCAATACCAGCCCCCCTCTGGGCCTATTTACCGGCAGGTCACTAGGTGGTTGTGGCGTGAGCCTATTCAGCCGCCTGCGGCCTGGACAAAAACGAGTTCAAAGGTTGGACATAGCATCATTCACCTCTCAGCACAGCTCAAAGACTTGCTTTCTTCAAAGCAACTTGAGCGTGAATGTGCACAGACTGGAGTTTATTTTTAGATCCACTGGCATCCAAGTTCACGGTCATTTTAGTGAACTGTCCTATGAGCCTGGAATAAGTAGCCAAAGAGTAATAATTAACTGGCCGAGAGAAAAAAAAGTTTTAAATTCAATATCAAGTTTAAGCATTTTATAGCTGGATACAAGTATAAATACTTTAAAATATAAAACGTGAGGGAGGTGTCCTACTCTTCGTTGCTAAAGTATTATTATTATTATTATTATTATTATTATTATTACTATTATTTGCCTGCACAATTATGCTTCTATTCTCAGTCCAAAATGAATAAACATGAACAAATCCAGGTCATTCTAACAGTCGAGGTCAGCCTGGTCTGTTCTTGCCAACCACTCAAACAGAACGCAAACAGTCCGCAAGGTAAATGGCTTGTTTGGTGTCCTGTTTCATTCCGTTGACCCGCCGACACCGAGGACAGGGAGGACCTTCAGAGAGCAGAGAAACACGTTGAACTCTCACTCTGATGACGTTTCCGAGAACCGCCGGTTTTCACTGCGTAAGTGACGCGTTGACGTCTTTCTGTACGGCGCGTCTCCACGGACGACTCCGACGATTCGGCGTGGAGTGACTTGACGATGTCGGCTTCTTCACACAATAGACGATCTTCGTTGCTATGCAAAAATGAGTACGTCACTGACGCGAAGGGGTTGGGCGTCGCTATGACAACCAGGATAGTTCAACAAAACAACGGCGCGGGAAAGAGTGCAAATCCTATAGCCCGAATTAGTGCCTTTAGACACAATAACACTTTTGTTTGGTCTCTTTGCTTTGTTTAATGGGATTAGAGCGGTATTATTTTAACAGCAGCTCTGCCTGCAGTCTGGGTGAGTTTTAGGTGAAAGGGATTCCTGAAAGACCCATAAGAGGAAAAAAAAAAGACTTTTATTAACGATGAAACTGCTTTGCCCTATGTTTTTGCACACTTGTTGCTTTCATTGAGAATAAACCAAATGAAACTACCAGCAAAATATTGTAACTTTAGCAACATCCAAAGTCAATGTGCTCCTAATTCAACAGAACGGAGGAAAAGTGCTGATTTCATGCTGTAAATAAAATAACTAAGAATTAAATAGCAAACGCAGGCTCGGTGTTGGCTCACTGTCAACCCTTCATTAGCTTCTTAAGTAAATCACTTAAGGGAATGGCTTGAGGATTCCCTCCGCCACGGGCTGTGGGGAACACCTCTACGAACAACCAACCTCATGAGCAAAATAAACTGTCGTCGAGGAAACGTACGCACAGGAAACCAGTTATCAGCTTGCTCGACAGCTAAACACACCCTTGGCTGGATTGCAGAGTAAAGGTACAAACCGTGCCTGAGGGTGGAGAACAAATGTAATCATTTGTGCCTTGACATGCAGCCTTTACGGTGTTTTAGACTGCCTACACGGGTTCACAACTTAGAGTAAACTAGTCTAAACCAGACTGGCTAAGACTGCATCTGGGTCAAATTGAAAGCAAAAAAAAAAGAAAAAAGAAAAGAAATAGTCATGTCCCAGGAAAAGAGATGGAGTTACTTATTTAAAAAAACAACAACTTTGCTTTACATATGCAAATATGTGATGAAATGAGTTTTATGGCATGAATTGTATAAACTGAAAAACTTGGATAAGTAAGTAAAATTTTTCTTTATATTGCACATTTCAAGATAAACATCTCAAAGTGCTTCACAACAACATTTAAAAAGAAAGAAAAGAAAGAAGAAATAAACAAGCAACAATGATTCGACACAATTTTGTGACCCAAAAGTCTACAAGTTTAAAACTTTAGTTTCTAGGAAAAATAAGTTTTAATGTGTTTGTTTGGCACATTTGATTCAGACCAGGACTAATCTGCATGTTTAATTGCGTCTCTGGCGCAGTTGGTTGTGTAGGACGCACTATTATCTCAGTTGTTCAAGTTTTCACAACAGCCTGTGTGTTTGTTGTTTTACATAACGTCATGTCACTGTCCGCCACTCGCTTGGTGTATTTCCCATCAGGCGCCGCCCCTTTCACAGGATGCACCATATATGGATATCTACGTATCGGGGATCCCGCTCTGGAATATTCCATTTCTTGAAGGTGAATTTTAGAAAAGAAACATTTCAAACAACCATTTTTCGCCCTTAAACGACTCACATGCGACTCGTTTAATCAAGCTTTAGTGTATTTAAATCGAGCGCGAGGAAAAGCTGGTGTTATTGCGGCGTTGTTAGGTCAGTGTTTTGTTAGGTACCCTTCCTGGTGTCGGGTGGATAGCACACCCCTTTCTACGTCACCCGTAGAGTATAAAAAGGTCCCAGCTTTGCGTATTGGCAGTCAAACTTTCAGTAGCAGAGCAGTAACTAAAGGGAACTGATCGGGAGCAGCACTTGAAGAGTTCTCTCGCAAACCTACAAAAGGAATATCTTTATCTCAAGTTTACATTCGCCCTTAGTAGAGCTTGTCTGGATCTTCCTGCTTGCTTTTTTTGATCTGAAAGAACAATGATGTTCAATTTCAACGCGGAGTGCGACTCTTCCTCCCGCTGCAGCACCGCTTCCCCGTCGGTGGACACTCTGGGATATTACCCGTCACCAGCGGGATCTTACTCCAGCATGGGATCTCCCCAGTCTCAGGTATGCCCGGTTACATATTACTAAACCTTACAACATGATATTTCAGCCTGTCGGGAAGAACCTGTTGAGATTTTAAATACTAAATTAAACTAATAAAGCTTAAACATAAAAATGTCACATAACAATGATAGTAGTAATATAATAATAGACTGGCTGTGAATGAAGAAAAACGCATAGTGAGTTTTTTTTTCTTTTTTAAACTCTGTTGATCTGCGCAGCACTCAGTGCAAGGCAAGCTTCATTCATTCACCTGGAAACTCCATAGAGAGAGTGTAACGTCATAGTTGACATCATAAGGATATTTTTAAACCATCCGGCTTTTTATAGACCCCCAAGTGCTTCATTCATAGACATCTCTCAATGCTGCTCCCCCTCCTGATGGTGTACCAAATGTCCTGACAATCTCTTTGCTTCATTTCCTCCAGGATTTCACAGACCTGACAGCATCAAGTGCCTCCTTCATCCCCACAGTCACAGCCATTTCCACAAGTCCAGATCTCCAGTGGATGGTCCAGCCTGTGGTCTCCTCAGTGGCCCCTTCTCACAGAGCTCATCCTTACACCACTAGCCCCAGTCCTGCCTACTCAAGGCCAGCCATGAAGTCTGCAGTATCTAGGGCTCACAAGAGAGGCAAAGCAGAACAGGTAATTATCATTTGATCATGAAGTGTTAAGTATAGTAGTGGGCTAAGTATATTAAAGAGCAGGGATTTAATTTTTTCTTCTATTATGTGCAGGTTTCACCTGAGGAGGAAGAGAAAAGAAGGATTCGCAGAGAGAGAAATAAGCAGGCGGCAGCAAAATGCCGCAACAGGAGGCGAGAGCTTACAGACACCCTGCAAGCTGTAAGTATCCCACCAGATTTACAATCACTCATTAAAATATACTCATTGCCAGAGCTAATAGAAGAGCTATCCAACAGCCAAGCTGATGCCACTTCCTCTATTTCTCTCTATTACAGGAAACCGATAAGCTGGAAGATGAGAAGTCCAGCCTGCAGAATGATATTGCCAACTTGCTGAAGGAGAAGGAAAGGCTCGAGTTCATTTTGGCTGCCCACCAGCCTATCTGCAAAATCCCCTCTGAGCTGGACACGGACTTCCCCCTGACTTCACTCTCTCCTGCCAACTCCTGCCACTCCACTGTAGTGTCCACCCAGCCACAGACCACCATCTCAAAGACACCCGCCATCGCTTCCAGCCAGCCGACCTTCACCTCAAGCTCCAACTCTATCTTCTCCAACGCTACCTCCGCCTTCTCCACCACCACAGTCGCCAGCAGCACTGTCAAGATGTCAGATCTGGAGGCATCAGTCCTGGAGGAGTCGCTGGATCTGCTGGAGACGGCGCGGTCGGTGCCAGAGGTGGACTCCCTTTACACGGGTCAGGACTGGGAGGCCCTTCACACCTCAGCTAATACCAATGACTTTGAGCCCCTGTGCACACCCGTAGTGACCTGCACCCCAGCCTGCACTACCTACACGTCTTCATTTGTATTCACCTTCCCAGAGGCGGAGACCTTTCCCACCTGTGGCATCGCCCACAGGAGAGGAAGCAGCAGCAACGAGCAGTCCTCTGACTCCCTCAGCTCACCGACCCTGCTGGCCCTCTAAAAGACTCTTCCAGAAACAATGACTCTTCCTATAAAGCACACTTTCTTACATAGATGTGCCGATCACAGGGCTATGGAATGGACTTATTATTAAATTATGATTTTATCTGCCTTTATCTATACTTGCCTATAACAACAATGTAGCAAGTTTAAAAAAACAAAAAAACCCTGCATGTTTCAACTAATACCACCTAGTTATTAAATAAGTTTGTATATGATTTATTTGGTGCTAGATAACATAACTTGTCGTATATTGATGTGTGTTCAGAGCAATAGTTATTATTGATCAAGTTTGTTTTCAGGTTAATGGAATGTGAGAGTAATATGTGAACTGTTTGTGAAATTTAAAACAAAAAAAAAAGACGTGCTTTGTCTTAACCATGGTCTGAGTGGTCTATCTGAAGTTTTCTGTGAAAACATTAGTGCTTTTAATTTATTACATTTATTTTTTTACAGAATGAGAGAGAGTAAAAACAATGTTAGCAAGATATGTAAATAAAAGAGAGTAATTTAAATTTGATCATCTGTTTGGCGGAGTGTGTTTTCCTCTTTCCATATCCACACACACTTACACATTTATTCAATCCAACACAGGTTTATTAACGTAGCGCTAAAAATCACAGCAACAATTGCCTCAGGGTGCTTTGAACGTAAGGTAAAGCCTCTACATTATTTTAGGGGTTCCCCCCACTCCCCCAGTGAGCAAGCACTTTGCTAAGATGAGAAGGAAAAACTCTTCTTTTAACAGGAAGAAACCTCCAACCATCTGCCCTGATTTGGTAAAGAAAAGAGGAATAGTCTCAGGAAGAATAGATTGGATGCCGTTCCAGTTTTTCAAAGTTTATAAAAAAACAGCCTAAAATTAGCTTACATAAGGAATAGCCGTCTTTTTCCTGCACCTCCACTTACTCTATTTATTGTTCCGCCTGTTGCTAGGGTTAACTATGTCAGGGGCTCTTACGTCAGTTGCGTTCTTTCCATTTTTTTTAATCGCAAGCCGTGCGCGATGACGTCTAAGCTTCCGTGCCCAAATATAGGGCTGTTCGAGGACACCGCTGCCTTCAGCCGCCTGCCAACAGAGAGTAGACGGGCACCTCGGTCAGCTCTTTTTTTTCCGCTTAAACAGATGTATGCTCTCTTCTCTCAGGGTTTTCTCCGCACATCTCAGGGAGCGCCGGTTTAACCATTGACAGCTCTGCTGGGAAGAGGAAAGACTGCTGCTCTGCTTTCGTAAAAACCAATACGACACGTTTCTCACATCCCGCCGCACGCGCAAGCTGTAGTTGTGCAAGGGAACTCGCAAGAGGATCTGAAAGCAACGTTTTCAGCCACAATATACGCTGGTTTAATTAATTCTCTTGCTTCAGAAGGCCCTATTCGACAAAATATCACCTCCCACAGTCCAAAAACGTGTGAGTTACAGTATAATTAACGAAAGGGAAAAAGAGGAGTCGTTAGAAATAATTCATAAAGGCACAGACAGCAGTGTCGACTTATTAAATGGACTTTGACTTGCAGATAACCAGAGAATAGGTATTACAAAATAAAAACGTACATTTAGCTGCATATTCAGCTGTCTGCTAAATGTGCATCTTACTGAAGCACAGCTGGGCTAAGATGGATACTGATGTGACAGCAAATGTCATTTGCTAGATTAAAAGGTCACATGTAAATACCTAATTTGCAAGACGTTGATCTAGAAATGTGCATATAATCCAGCATGCCCCCCAGCAGTATGAATTAAAACTTAGGGACTTCAAGGGCAAATCTGTCATATACTGTAGAGATATATTATTGCCATGAAGATGGTAAATCCATAACTCACACATTAATCAGTGATCATTTCAGGTAAACCTTGGTTGTTGACCATAGTGTGACGGTTGTATCTTTTCATAGTCTTTCTTGGTTTTTTTTCCATCTGCATATCTGCAGAGAAATGATTCCATTTTTATTGTTCTTCAATTTGTCATCATACCCCTCCCGTCTCGTCTGCTTGTCATTTTCTCACCTCACTTACTCATTTCACCTTGTGTCAGTAGTTCATCATGTGCGGAATCATCAAAAGGCAGGTTGCCCAATGGCTTTACACAGGAAATGCGTAGTGTGTGTGTGTGTGTGTGTGTGTGAGCACGCGTGTGAGGGACATGTTTGGTGGAAGACTATTGTCGCACAATAACCAACCGGCTCTGACGTTGGAGGCCTTCCAGTGTGGTCACACCCTTTTGTGTAAAGCCACACAAGATGTCAGCAGTTACTTCCTGGATTCAGCCCCCTTCCTCCACAACCTAATACAAATCAAAAAAGGAACATGTTTAATATTGCAAGAACTGAAATTGCAAAACACCCTGTTCTTTTCATGCCTTGCAGAAGGCTTTGAGAATGCCTGGATTGAGTTTTTACAGGGCCCCTTCCTTTGTCCTCGCAGTGCTGTTGCATAACAGGCTACTTCTCAGTATCCGTTTTTCCTTTGCACTTCAGCAGAACCCCCTTTTTTCCCTCAATAAAGCTTCCGTGTGCGACCATGCAGCATCTAATAACTGTCTATTAATACCTCTCGGCGGGCTCAGGGAGATGGGGTAGCTGCAGAAATAGCAGGTGCCTATTGCTTCTTTTAACATCAGCATCAACAGCAGTAAAATTAGACCAC
Organism: Apistogramma diplotaenia; assembly: GCA_015052665.1. Lineage (NCBI taxonomy): Eukaryota > Metazoa > Chordata > Actinopteri > Cichliformes > Cichlidae > Apistogramma > Apistogramma diplotaenia. The sequence goes on from VOQJ01030267.1 coordinate 20,849, forward strand.
TGTGACGCCAACCTGCGTCGGTGCTGCAACCCAGGGGAGGAACCAGGCAGCATACGCCTGGTAGAAAGAGAGGAGGAGGAGGAGGAAAGGAGACAATGATGAGGATGAGAGGATTGCAGGGAGGGAGACAGACAGAGATCCCTGCCTCGGTGTAATTGTGAGCACAGTGATGATGAAACAGCTGAGTTCGCCTACGTGCCACACCGATAACAGAAACCTCTCCTCTGGTAGCTTTCTGCTGGTGAGAAAGGATGTGAAAGCTCTACTTATGGCCGACAAAGCAGTACAATTATATCAGCTGACACTGAAGTAACACTTGTGGCGAGCCTATGATGAGCACACTCAGTTTTTCATGTGCCATGAGCGTCATGCAGGAAAATTTCATAGTGCTTCGCCAGTTCACCTGAAGTATTTTATGATTAAATTACCGGTGGTGGGAATGTGTCTGCTCAGTATTTAGAAGTGATAAGAAGCATAACTCAAAAAGTGACAGCACTCAGTTAAAAGGGTGTGAACACTTGCGTCAGCAGGCTTGTACTTTTAAGGAAGTGCCTCTTCTGTCAAATGAAAAGCGATTTTGAAACGGTGCCCAGAGGTGACACAAAGGTTGCAGCCAATCAGCTGTGAGATTCCACAGAAAGGCTGCACGTCGCTCCTTGAAACAATGAATCCACAATAAATGTGCCCCCAAATTCACATTTCCAATCAGCTAAGAGTCATTCAAATGCAGGCTATTCATTACAGATGAATGTAAAGTTTAGTGTAATTTCTAGTCTAAGCTCCTAAGCAGCACAGAGGAGTGTGTGTCTTGCTATTCTTAGAGGTTTTGACGCAATAAGCTACAAAACTGGAGGGATTTCTCTATCCAGTAATTACTGTTCACCTGGTGCCAGACTCCCCACTCAGCAACGTGTCCTCTTCTTGTCTCATGAGATCAGTAACAAGGATGTTTCCCTGGAAACTGGACAGCTCTATCATATATAATTGGGTAATCCCTGAGCTGCTGACAAAAAAATAATAGCTTTTGGGATTTTCAAAAACACCCCAGGCAACAGTGAATGTAATGTGTCTGTTTCCTGATCCGGATCCACCAATTACATGTTGGTTGGATGATTATGCAGTAACGGTGATGACAAAGGCATTTTAGTGGAAATATTTAGATATCAGTAAGCAGATTGTGAGGAGTTAAAAGACTTCTAACTTTCCTCTAAGATTGCTATTTGTTCAGAGAAAGACGTTAAAGCCCCTGATCGATCTATTGTGCTTCTCTCTACCTTGAACTGTAGCTTGTTTGCACAAGCCTTCCCACGCTCTGCCACTAACATTAGTCTCAGATATATAGCCACTCTGACCCACTAGGGGGCCTGGGTTAAAAATATTCTGTGGTCTGCAGAAGACCAACACTAGGATTTTCTGAAAATGATAGCTCCCTCAAAGGAAATCTCACAGTTATTTTTGCAAAATATAGCTGCTGTTGTGTGAATTAAACTGCAGCGCTCCTATTGTTTACTGCAGGCTCCAGTTCTGTGACTGAAACTGTAAAGATGCTAAAAAATATTGACCTTAGAGTCAGCGGCTGCTGGGCCAGGAATCCATTTGGTTTCCATTTTCTAGGAAAGGAAGTCATAATCAGGATGCACAACGGCTTAAAATTCATCAGATTTTTTTGTAGTGCAATTAGTAAGCTGACCCCCATTCTACAATTCATCAGTTTTCTTCACTGCTTATAAGAGGTGGAGTAAATCTAAGTGTTGCTAGTCCTTCTGAGGGCTCACACAGAGACACAGACAACACTTCACGCTCACATCAACTCTAAACCTAATTTGAATCCACAAAACATTTTCTCCAACTGAGCGGGAGGTTTGAACCCAGAGCCTTCTTGTCCTCACCACTGCACTGCTGCATATTGCACATTCTGATGATATACTTGTATAAATGAATAGTGATGATGATGATAATGATTTTTTTTTTGGCCTATTCTACAAGCTCACCTTGGCTCTGTATCCAGGAAAGTGGAAAGTCCTTTTTTGGAGCACCGGCACTCTACCGTGCAAACAGTGTGATTATGTATGTAAAAATGTAAAGATGGGAATGTAATAAAGAGTTAATGTAAGAAATCTTAGTTACTCTCTGGATCTCCTCCTTCTACTTCTCACTGTCTCTCTGGTTTTGGAGCTTCTGGCATTGCTCTGCGGTTTCAGTTGGATCACAGTGGAAGAGGCACCTTCAGGAGTGCTCGGTATCACTGCTGATTCGTTTTCATTCGTCTGCATCGTTTTTCTTCTCTTTCTTTCTGGCGGGCAGATCTCTGAGATGTTTTTGCTGCTTGTTGAAATGTGACGGGAGGTCTCTCTTCATAGATCCATGCAGTCTGGACAAGGCAGCCTTAAAAACTGAGAAAGCTAGACCGGTTTGTTCACGAGGAGTGGGCCAAAAAAACCTGTGCAGAGACAGATTTGTGACAGTGCAAGTTTGAAATACAGAGATGATTCTGTGCCAGACAGACATGTTGTGTTGTGTTGTTTTGTGTTGTAGAGCATTATCATATGTAATATAAAAGATACTGTTGTTTTAAGAGCAGGGCTACATCATTCTGTGCTCCACTGCCTGCCCAGTAAATTGTGCAGAGGGCGGTCAGGATTAGCCTGTCCTTGATCACTGGTGATAGGAATCTTAACCTGCACCTACGTTCAAAGGATGTAAAAAAAACCTCCTCCTTTGTCCTTTTGGTGTCCCTGCCATCTGTCATGGGTCCCTGTCTTTACACCAGTTTAGTGTTTTCCACACATGCGTGTACCAGTAGCTCTCTGGGAAGATGATACAGCAGCAGATTTCTTAGGTGTCAAGTGCTTTGTGGTAAAGGCTAACTCCTCGTGACCTGAAGAGTTATGTTTCCAACAGCCTAACCACAGAAAAGAGTCTCACTGGGATCCTTCTGGTGGAGTTAGCGATGCTTACTACACTGTAAGCAGTGTGTGCTCTGAGGGCAACCTGAACCTGCATTGTGCTCCTTACTGTGAGGGTATCCTGCTCTATGCACCGAGTTTGCAACAGTAACCTGTAACTAAACTGAAAACTGAAACTCGGAGTAAAAAAAACATTAAAGTTAATTAAAAAATAAATTTTAAAAAATGGAATTTAGAAACAAACAAGCCCAAATAAAATGATATCGAGTGCAAAATTACAAGATACAATGAATATATGGAAACTTGTTTCTACCACTGCAAAAAAGTGTTTAAAAACATTTTTTATTTTAGATGCAAGAAGCAGATGTAGTGAAGGTGAGTGATTTTAAATACCTGGGGTCACCCATCAAAAGCAATTCACAGCGCATAAGAGACGTGAAGAAGAGCGTGCAGGCAGGGCGAATTGTCAGAAGTGATTAGTGACAAAGGGACAATTTACAAGATTGGTAATAAGGTCTGCTATGGTATATGGTTTGGGGACAGTGGCACTGAGGGTGGCTCAGTGGATGAGCAGGCAACCATGCTTGTGGTGTGGGTGGCTTAGGTTTGTGTCTGACCTGACCTGTGGCCCTTTCCTGTGTGTCTTCCCCTATATCTCTGTCTCTCCTTGCCTAATGAAAAAAGATTTAGATGAATTCATTAAAATGAGCACTTTGGAGACAAAGTTGGTGAGGCAAGGCTGGCAAAGGAGGGACAGTGGCTATACGGGATAACAGGTGTTAAACATTGAGCTGCCAGGCAGGAGGAAGACCACAGAGAAGATTCATGGATGTAGCAATGGAGGACATGGGATAGGGTGAGATGGAGGAAGACGATCTGCTTTGGGAACCCCTAAAGGGAGTAGCCAAAAAGAAAAGTCAGCTGCTTGGACAAAGTGTATGTATTGTAATGTGTTTGTATTCCTTTATCCTTAGCCAGTAGGCTAACCTGTATTTATAATAAGAGAAAAAAAACTGTACTGAAATTAAGAACAACTAAATCGAGCTGAAAACAATAAATATTAACAAAAAAAACTATTGTTGTACTGTTCCTCGGGTACAAAGCTTCTGTTCCATACACAGTCTGATTTATCCAAACACAGTGTGCAGTGTGAGTTCCACCTCCAAGGCAGCGGCGGCGCTGGAGTGCTGAGGGAGGCCGGTAGTGTGAGTTGGAAGTCGGTGTTAAGCTGGTTGGCTGGCACGGTCTGGTTGGTCGGTTGATGGTAGCCATGGCTCGAGTCGCTGCGCTACTGCTGTTACCGGTTCTTATTGAATCGGTATTTTCAATTTCCTTCTTTTTACCGGTCAACACCAGAAAGTGTTTACGGGAGGAAATCCACAAAGACGTCCTGGTCACGGGGGAGTATGACATAAGCGAACAGGCTAACACGAAAACCAACCTGAAGGTGAGCGCAGACCTGCGGGTTAGTTACCCTCATCACAACCTAGTCTGGGCCGAAATGGCTTCATTCTGATTTTTGCTGGCGTGATGTGCCGCTTGCAAGGGAGTCCCGCTGGTGAATGTTTTTAAACTGAGTCATTTGTGTTTCTAAGATGTCAACTGTTGTTAGCACTGCAGCTAAACCAGGCCCAGGAAAACTCGCCTTCCTGGTTTGAGAAGCTAATTAGCCAACCGGCTAACGTCAGTGCTCGCTAACACTCCCGTTGAGGGTATTTTTGGGGGGGTAATTTACCATTTCACTTGAGCTCACACACTTCTGAGACTTCCGAGTACTCGCTGTATCACATAGTATGCGTATTTATGTTAAAAGTTTGGGGAAATAACCCATCCGGTGACACCGTCTGGGCTCTGCTGCTGTTACACGTCAGTCTTAGGTCCTTTCAGCTGGCAAGCACAGCCTAGCCACATTAGCACATTAGCCTCTAGCATGTCAGTGAAGGTTTGTGTATTATTTAAACGAATATGTCGAAAGACTTTCCTCACACATCAGAGAAGAGGGCCGGTCTTTATATTATTAAAGATCGCATTGCATCCTTATTAAGCTTTTTGTACTATGCTTTTTACTGCCTTCCTATTCTAACAGCTGGCAGTTCAATGGCTTACATTGGGGTATTGCATCTTTGTACTTGCAATGATGGCAAGCAACCATCTTCGCAATTTCATCGTTTACCTGACGCAGATGAAGTGACTGAGCTGTCAAAGTGTCTGAAGTGTCCCCATATTGGCAGTATAATAGTGCCATTATTTATAATGACGAGTAACGCATTTTAAAGCCCACATTTGAGAACAAAATAATTAAACTGTATTGATTAAACAAATATAGCAGTTAATTTTCTGCCATCGCTTTGGCTCTTTATTTATTCTTTTTGTGTAACTTTACAGATTACAGACTCCTCTGGCCACACTCTTTATTCCAAGGAAGATGCCTCAAAAGGAAAGTTTGCATTCACCACAGAGGACTATGACATGTTCGAGGTTTGCTTCGAGAGCAAATCACCCATGGGTAAGCATGTCAACCCCCCCAAATGTATTATGGACAGCTGTTTCTGTTAACACATTTGCTGCTAGAATCTATGCTGCTAAATATATTTTAATGTACATTGCTGTCTTACATTATTATTTTTAGAATAAGAGCTTTTCTGTATTTATTGTAGTATTGTATTTGATTTGTATTTATTGTCCCTGGAGGAGCATTGTTCCGTTTTGATATGTACTTGTATATATATCTGAAATGACAACAAAACCTCAGCTCAGCACTTGGTTTTATTTTTTCAGGTTTTGGGATAAACCGTTTAACCCACTGTCTTCATCCTTTATCAGTTTATTTTTTAGTTGATTTTACTTTTTGCTGTGACAATTGGGTTATCAATATATGGTTATGGATTTGGGGAACAGTATAGGAATTTCTACAAATAATATCCCAGCCAGTACCGGCAAATAAAGTGGCTGGTGGCAGCAACTGATGCTAAATGTTCAAGCTGATGTAATGAACAGTAGGGCTGCAACAAAGGACTATTTTGATAGTCGATTAGTCATCGACTATTGAAACAATTTGTCAGAAGGGACATTGCAAAAAAAATAAAAGTGAGAAAAAAACGAGACGGACTGAAATTTAAAAAAAAAAAATTTTATGTCCTGCACTTCCACGTTAATCTTGCAGTCCGTCAAGATTGGCAGGAGACAGCCAGCACATGTCGTTTTTGATTTATGAACCAGCGGTTAATGTTGGCCGTAACCAGGCCACAGCTGTACAGGCATGAAGGAATGAACCTGGCTGACTGTCTCGCTCTCACTCGTCGTCACTTCTATGTTCGATCAGCACAAACAGAAACAGCGCTGACCCGTCTCCCTTCTCCGCTCGGCCACTCATCTCATAAACAACCACAGTGATGGAGGACACATAAGCTTTGGGAAAGTTTTAACGCTCGAGCTGTGTGTGTGTGTGCGTGTGTGCTGGCCTATCAATTTTTTAAATTTCTTCATTAAAACGTTATGCCAGATCTCACTGCTGCTAATATATT
>VOQJ01030269.1:26481-40042 GCA_015052665.1 Apistogramma diplotaenia
GGCTGTTGTTGCTTTTTTTTTTTTCTTTCCCCCCCCCCCCTTTTTTTTTTTTTTGCTGATTAAGTTTTACATTGAAATTAAAGAGGCAAACTTTTATTCCGTTGCCAGGGCCCCTGTTTAAAGTAATGCCAGTAGCCAGTGTATTAGTGCTTTAAGTCATCACCCTGTCTGTTTGATCTATGGGCTCACTAAGATGTCTTTAGTGGAACATAATCATGTTTTTATGTGATGTCACTGGTAGTTCCTGTCATTAACTTGCCACCAGCTTGCCAGTTTGGGGAACATATTCAATGTTAGGGTGGTGCATGTGTTGTATACTCTCCATCTAGCCACTAAAGCTGTATCTGTCTCCAGCATACCAGTTTGTTCTGACAGGCCTGCCACAATGATGACTACATCATCCGGACGCGGCAGAGCAGCTTGCGAGCCAACCGTGACACGCCGTCAAAAGGAGCAGCCAGCCGTCTACATGAGCCTTCTTCTGCCCCATCAAACCTCAGAGCCCATCTCATCCTGTACAGGCAGTCAGCATCAACCGGGCTGTTTCTCTCTGTTTGCTTTCCATGCCGAGTACATTCCATGTAACGGCCCTATGCGGCTTACATTTTGTTTTATAATATTTACTCCCAAATTTCAGCGGCTATAAATCTTCTTGAATTAACTGCAGACGATCTGAACTCGCCACAAAGAAATTGTGACAGTGGCGGTCCAAAACAAGCATGATGGGATGTGATTTGGGGAGCTGAAGTAGAAGAGCTTGGTTATGATCAGCCCCCTTGGCGCCAAAGGAGTCTTTTTACTGGTAGCCAAGGCAACCCCCCCACGACATACACACACACGCACACACAACCCATCATGCTTAGTTTCTGGACTGTATTTTTCATTGCCTGAAAAATATGGTTAGACCATTGAGAGACAGAAGGAAGATTAGTCACAATGATATAGGGCAATTATAAAGATATTCAGTCATACAGCCCACTAAAATCAGTATATTGTCACTATTTGGGCCATTTAATCCAGGCTTATCCCTTTTTGGGGCTGGGAATCCCTTAAAGTGAAGAAAACTTTCCAGGGACCCATTCATACCTCTTAAATCGATTAAGCACATGTTAACTACCATTTGCATTTTTAGAAACCATTGACATTAGTTTTATTCATCCATAATGAATTCTTTTTAACCTAAATACAGCCGACATATGTGACATGCTGAGTTATAATCATATCGGTTTCCACTGGCCTGGAGATATAGCAGTAAAAGCCAAAATATGCTGGTTTTGTTGACACATATACATATGTGGTGCAACAATATGAAACTTGTTTGGCAGAACACTCTCTAGAATGATAATTTAATGATTACACTCACCTATTTTATTTTCTCTTCCCATTATGAAAATTATACACTAGGACAAATCGACTCCAGAACCTGTGGGACGACGATATGAATAACAGCCTGTAGGTTGAAATGCTGCACTGTAGAGAATAACAACAGGACATTCTAGAAATATCCAATTCTCTCTCTCTCTCTCACACACACAGACACACACACCTACACACACACACACACACACACACACAAATTGGATTGGTATAAAAAAAAAGTATCAGGTAAATGGAACCTTAAACAAATGATTGAAAAAAAAAACCCCTCTCCATTCGGTTTCTAAATCGTCGTTCAAAACAATCATAAAAGTGCTGAAACTCAGAAGAGTTCCCATGTCAGAGGAACGGACACGGTTTCCTAACCTCCGGGCATCATCACGGGTGATCAAGACTGACATGCATCACCAGAGGCTTTCATGTCCAATGAGAACACCTGTCTGCCTCTCAGGGTGAAACCAGACAGAGGAATGCCACGGCAAATAACGTTTCACATGTACTTCAGATGACGTAGTGATAATGTGTTCCAAAGCAGGGACATTGAGACAGAAAATTTTTCTGGTGCAGATTTTTTGTTTAGTGTAATGAGCAATTAAATGGCACTAAATTGTCAGTGTATCTGACAACACAGTCTCTGGATTATATTTTGAAGCCGTTAAATTCACTTACCTGTTTTGCTGCATGTTCAACGCTCCTTCCAAAGCATCACACTGCCTCCGCCTGCTTGCCTTTTTTCCTCACTGTGCATCCGGGTGCCAGGTGTTCCCCACGTAAGCAACACACATGCACCCAGCCATCCACCTGACGTAAAAGAAAACATGATTCATCAGACCAGGCCTCCACAGTCCAGTTCCAATGCTCATGTGCCCGTTGTTGATGCTTTTGACAGTTGACAGGGGTCAGATTGCTTCCCCGTGTGTTTCAGTAAGCTTCGGCTGCCCATGACCCTGTCGCTTGTTCACCGCTGTTCCTTCCTTGAACCATTTTTGATAGATACTGACCACTGCAGACCGAGAACACCCCACAAGAGCTGCAGTGTTGGAGATGCTCTGACCCAGTCGTCCAGCCATCACAGTCTGGTCCTTGTCAAACTCACTCAAAATCTTACACTTGCCCATTTTTTCCTGCTTCTAACACATCAACACCTTCTCCCAAAAACATCACAACCACTAAAAGGTGCCATGATGAAGAGATAATCAGTGTTACTCAGTTTACCAGTCAGTGGTCATAATTATGCTTGATCAGTGTATATCCTGCATTACCAACTAATAGAAGTAAATCGTTTACTGTTTACAACACTTAGAGGGAAATATTTTCAATTTGTTCAAAAATCAATAAAATCAATATACTGAGTTAAAGCAACAAATATTTTCATTTTCACTGACAGCATTCAATTTTCATTACAGTGAACAAGTACCTCGAGGGCAAATGGAGTGTCACCGAATAACTGAGATTTGACAGGTGGCATTTGCATATAGTAGTAGAAGTTTTAATTCACGTTCTATGTACTTGCACATAACTAAATGCCTAAATCATGCTAATGGCTCAGTGAGGATGTAGTCGCTATAGAAACATGGTTGCATGAGTTTAATGCTCACACGAGTCTCACTACAAATTGCTGGTGTTAGAAAAACTATGCTATTAGCATTAACTGTGCAGCTGTAAGTGGAATAAACCAAAGTTGTAATGCATTAAGATTCCATCATCCTACCACTTCTTAAAAACACTTATTAGATGTTTTGACATCCCACAGGGATGCTTCTAGTGACGCCTTTGTGATTTCTCTGTCTGTCTTGCTCTTGCTTTTAGAGCATGCACTCTCTGTACCGGTTGGCCCTGAGTGCCCTTTAGGCAAACTGTTTATCTTGTTGTTGACAACCTGATCTGCTCTGTGTGCGAGGGTTACACATACAACTATGATTACTATTACTATGAATTTGGTGGTTGGAGCCTCATTTTCTATTTATGTATGATTCTTCATTATCCTTTGAGTCTTCACGTGAAGAACCGGGAACTGTACCTGGAGGGTTGATATGATTTATGTTACGGTGCAAGGTGGTGAAACTGGAGCACTGCAGTTTGAGGAACAGCCCACACACCTTTCCTTCCAGTATCAGACGTCATGTGGGGTGGAAGTCATCATCTGGAAGGTCTGTTAAAAAAAAAAAGTCCATGTTCAAGTTAGTCACTACATTAAATTCCATACATTAGTAACATAATAGGAAAGTAATTTACATGAAATTGGACAACTTGGAATTTTTTTTTATTTAAAAATTCACTGTGTAGTCTAGTCATGTCATTAGACATGAAACACATTACATCCGTCCTGTTTACAAACTTCAAAAACAGCAAAGGAGCTGTTAGAAAAATGAGAGAGCCTCATTTGGGCAATATTGTATAAAGATATATCGCGAAAAAACAAACCCCAACAGCCAAGCTTGATGAAATTACAGACAAAAAATGGTCTCTGATGAATTGGCACTTAATTACTGCTTGATTAGCATAATTATGCATGTTAATAGCATCTCAAATGAATTGCAGTTGTCAAGAGGGAGGAAGCATCTGTAGTGGTGGCAGCCTGATACATATTTTCTCCTACCCATCAGCGCTGTCTAACTCTTCCCCTTAAGTGTTCACCATTAATCACTACACACTCCTTCTCCTTTGGAGCGAAATTTGGCATTTTGGGATAATTGGGCTATTATGGTGTGCTTCTCACATCTGTAATAGTAGGCTAACGAGCCCCCTTGTGGGCTAGCATTCAGAGATGATGGCAGAGCATTGGCACTGAGTGGCATGGCAGGTAAAGATGTGGCTCAGTAATGCTGAGACATTAGATCAAATTCTTTTAGTTACTGCTTTCTATATTTACACTAGTCTGGTGCAGATTGATATAGACAGGCACGGGTGTGCATAGGTTTACCACATGATAAGAATTCTTTCAATAATGTATGCAAGACTCTATACAAGGTTTAAAAGTGAACACATTTTTTTTGCTAATATCCATATATGCAGTGGTAGTACATAACCAGTCATAATATCCACACAGATATGTAGCCCCATGAGACCGACGGGAGCGCTGGCGCCCTGCTAGCAACTGCTAGCTGCTTTTAAGTGCCCATAGAATTGAAATCACATATGATAGAGCAATAATTCTTTTTCAGTATAAAACCAGAGGACTGACGCTTCCATATCATGCATTCAACGTGTTCCAGAGCGCTGTATCCTTCCTCTAACAGGTTTTCAAAAATCGTATAGAAAGCCCTAACAAAACAAAACGTACTCCATGCACATGTGCATTAACATGTGCCGCTATGGCATTTCTGTAGCTAGCATAGTATGTAGATACAGAAAACGGTTTTCAGTTTCTTTATGGGTTATTGCATTTTTAGCTACCTTATGTAGTTACAATGGATTACCTTCATATTGATGTATAGTGAGTTGAAATATTCCACACGATGGTACTACAGCATGTAGTCTAGCGGTCTAGCGGACGTTTTGTGTTATAGGTATTACTAAGGCCTTCACTGGCTATAGCCAGCCAGCTATAGCTTTTTTTAATATCCCCACCAATACTGGCAGATACATTAACATTGTGGCATATACAGTACATTGTCCTTTAAATGACCTTACACACACACACACACACACACATACGTAGATATAGCTGGACTATGATACATAACTGTAATGATCTAGAAAGCATTTGTCTTACTCAAAAAGGGCCAGGCTTTTGGTAGGTGTAATTGTTGTGTACAAGCCCAGCCTATTGCCATTGGCCGTTGTTGCAGGAAATGCTGTATTGGATATTAACTCACTGACGCCTGGTGGTCTGTCTATCCCACAGACAGCCTCTTAATGCCCTAAAGCTCATTTACATTATTGATGAGCCAACCCTGCGTCACCTCAAACACAGACTATTTAAAGAAAATAATTTTATGCAAACTACATATTGATGCACTAATGATCAATTGGCCCTTGTTCTGTGTGTTAATGATATGCAACTGTTGCAGTGTGATGTACATCTTCAATTGGAGAGTTACCCTGAGAGCTGGTTGATTCAAACAAGTGGTGTGAAGGCATCATTTGTTCTACTGACTGGTTTCAGAACTGATGAATTTACAAGGTACAGTATAACATCTTCAACTTGACATCTAGAAGGTGATATAAAAGCACAAAACATGCTCCATCCATCCAGCCAGCCAGAGGACATAGTCTGCACCTGCTTATCTTTGAATCCTTCTACAGTAATAACTTTGATCTTTATATGATCACAGTATAATATTGTCCTTTATTATAGTAGTATACTATTCAAGAAGTAAAATGTATTACGTAAATGTTTATTGGTGAGCAGTTTCCTTGTTGGTTTAGGACTTGTATGATAAGATAAAAGATGTGTCACGTATGATGGCAACAGGTATTAGCTATTGCCCTAACAAAAGAAATTGCTTGCAATTTCAAGAGAATCGGTATTCATATATAAAAATGACTTGCTATTACTTCAGAGCCATAACGATTTTCACTCCTACTTAATCTGGTTTTAAAAAAAAACAAAACTTTATACATCTTCAGAAAGGTCACATAAGATAAATTTAAGGATGCAATTATTCAACTGCCTAAGAAACTCTCTAGGGACATCTCTTTTCTGAAAACAAAATAATCAATATTTTGATCAATGACATTTGTTGTTCACACAGTGATGCAAATGGGTCTGCCAGGACTGTTATTGTGTCCCTGACAAATTGGGGACATTGTTTGCATGCAGGGAGATTGCCTGTCTCCCATAGAATAGCACATGGCACAGAGTGACACAGAGGATTTGTGTTGCAGATTGATTGGTGTCATGCTCAAATGTTCATCAATCTCTTGTTTTCTAAGAGCCTTTTCTGAAAGAAACAACCCCTCATAGACTGACTGGTCAATGCAACAAGGTACTGTTGGTAACTTGAAAAAAGAAAAAAAAAATAAGAAAAACAAGTACATTTCAAGAGAGTCTATGACTCAAAAATTGGTTGTTATTCCCCATGTGGTCTAAAAAGATACTAGAGACTTGCCTGTGTGTCATCAGTTATGACCCACATGGCTGTCACCACTTGATCAAAGATGGATTACAAATGTATATACACCTGACCAGTGCAGTAATTTTGTCTAAATTTCGAATGTATGTTGACTTGATTTTTCACTTTTAATTTTTTACCAAAGATAACTGCACAAGCATATACATAGAAAATTTAAATAATTTCATTTGTTGTTAATTAATGCCCCCTTTATAAGTCAACCCTCAAATATCACCGTGTCTCTCTCTCTCTCTTTCTTTTCATTTGTGGCAGTGACTGCCTCTTTACATTAAGAATCCCATAAAACAGCTCAATTTTCAGGACCTCAATCATAAAACAAGGAGCCATCACCACCCCTTAGGGCCTTTTGTACCCCACTGAGCCACTTTTGAAATGAATTACCACCATCTCCACTAGTGCTCACAGATCCTGGTCAGATTAATGGTCAAGAATAAAATGTCCCTCTTCACCTTTGGCCCTTCCACATACATCAGCCAGGAGGGTTATCATTTATCAGGCCAAATACTAGTATAAGATATCTTGACTGCTACCATTCTGAAAACATAATAATGTGAAAGGGTTTAAGGTCGTGTAGTGTGTGTGTGTCGGTTTGTTTAGGGGTGATGGGTGGGGCAGTAGAAAGGGTCTAAAGTTAGAGTTTAGGAAGTAAGTTTAGGAAAATTCTTTAAAATCAGAAATAATGTCACAATATTCCTCATAATCGTGATGTTTACAAAACACATGGATGGACCTTTGTTTTTGTTTTTTTCTACAGATTATTCATACACTGTATAGACAGCATGCTGTGCAGCACATTTTATCTAAAACAATTTGCAATCTGCCTTTCATGCATTAAGTCAAACCTATCATTTTTGTATTCAATGAGCAGTTTGCTATCTAATGTCCAGCAGCACAGTGAAAGCAGGAGCTGGTGTAAACTATCCATCTTTGGATTAATGAGCGACCCACTACATCCTGAGCAGACAAGATTAACCAACCTTATACTAAACCATCACTCTCTCATTAGTTCACTTAGCAGATAGCTTGCTAATATTTCTTACAAGTTTTAAGCAGAATCAATTAACATTTAATAATGGCCAGGGTGAGAACAAACCTGACAGTCCAGAGTTCAAGAGCCATGGGTTAGGAAAAAGTTGTGGACGTGAAATGGAAATTGGTGGCTTGGGCCTCTCAGCATGTGGTGTCAACACGAGTACAGTAGAAGCAAAGAGAAGTGACAGAGACTGTGACTGTGCCTTAGATGACAAAGTGTCACTCACGTACAGTGAAATAAAGTATTCTTTTCTTCATAGAAGGAACCTTTCCAGTGCCCGTCTGTCAAAGGATTTTCCTGGCACAAGAAAGCCACTGTCACAACTGAAGACGTCTTAGTGTGTTGGCCACTTTGCTTTTTGAGGAGCAGTGTTTTCACTTTTAACCAGATGCATTTCCAAGATATGCTGGGAGGGAGAGTCACTGTTTAAGGTAGTGCGAGTAGGCACAAACATGACTTTGATTTAAAAAAAAACTAAAATAAAACAAACAATAAGACATTTGTTTGGAAGATTTTTTTAAAAATGTTATTTATTTTAGTTTGGTATAATAGAGTATTTTACTTTAATTCAAGGTGCAAGAATTCCTAAACCGTTAGAGCTTGAAAAAGAAAAAATAAACTCAACACAATAGTGTCCATAATGCTTCAATATGTGCAGAGATTGTGTAGATATTCTGATTACTCTGATCCCAGCAGCAGCCTTGTAGTCTGATTGGTCAACTGACGGCAGAGGAGAAAAAGGACTTCATATAAATTGTAAATTAGCAGGGAATGTCGTCAAAAGTAATTAATTCCCCTCCTCACCACTGTCCATTAGCCCTGACATAATGACACAGGAAAAAAACATTCATGTCAACTCTGGTAGCAGCCTGCATTGTTCAGATAAACATTTTTTTTTTGTTTTGTTTTGTTTTGACGCCTGATTACAAAATGATTAGCCAGCGTGCCTGTCTCCTCCTTACCCTTCACCTCCCCTGTGGCTTGATTGGCAGATGAGGTGATATGCTGTTGGGTCTGTGTAAACTGTCTACCACCCTTTTGGCTACACACATGAATATGCACGCGCACAAACACTCACACACACACACGCGCGCACAGACACACACACGCCTAATGAGTACAACTAACAGCCTGCTAATAAATATTAATATTAAATACTACATCAATTGTACCTTCAAAAAATATCAATGAGTCTCCAATTCCTCTGTGGTTGTTGACTGGTTTGAATAAACTGTCCACTGCTTCTGGTTGATCATTTACCAGCATCTCATGTTGTTGACACCAGCTTTAAATAGCTTCAGATAAGACACAGGTTTTTCATAGAACAATGTTATAGAGTACAGTAAACTGTACTCTATAACAAGGATATACTACAGTGTTCCTACCTCTGTTATTAATAGAAGCATAGGGTACAGTTATATATTATACTTTTCCTGCCTAATTTTCAGCACTGGTTGCAATGGTTGAGTTTGATTGCAATGTTACTTGCTTAAATAACAGTCGCGATTATTTTTTTCAGACAAATATTAGATTTTGCAGATTCAAAGACAGCACTTTGCTTTGATTGCTGATGAAATAATGGTTGATGACCATGTGATAACTTGTTAAGATAACACCAGAGCACAGAATGCCCTTGTGTTCCTTTCAGTAGCTGTAGAGATGTTCATTGATCACCATGAAGCTTCAGGAGCTCATATTTTGATAAGGATGTGATAAAAGCATGATAAGGAGAGTATCTTTGGCTGCATTAATTTACAGCTGGTGAGTCTACAAATGGCATGCCACTATCTCCTTGCTTCCTAAACACTTTGTTAGAGAGAGTCAAAGGTTTCCATCTCTTGTATCACAAATGGTAAAATTATTAGTTATCATCTGTGCAGTGTATTTATGGATGTCTGTAATGCACATCTATCTAAAGACATGGTGATTTTAAAACAAATTCATATGTTTTTGGCACAAAACTGACAATACAGATACATACACGCATTTCTTTGTTGATTCCATATAATTTAATTAAATATAATTCTCTTTCCAAAAAAGTTAGGCTGCTGTTTAAAAATGTAAATAAAAATTCTTACCACAATAAACCCACAAAAGAACATAAACAATGTATCAAGCATTTTTCTATTTCATGAAAAATATTACCTAATTTGAATTGCATCTCAAAAAGTTGACAAGTCATCAAATGACTCGAAATATCAGTGGTACTACTAAGAAACAACAGGAGGAACATTTTGCAACTAATTAGATTAAATTGTGCAGCAATTTCAGAATAATGTTTCTCAACATAAAATTGCGAAGACTTTTAATATTTCATTATCTACAGACCATAACATTGTCAAAAGATTCTGGGGATGTGTAGAAATATCTGTTAGGGACATTCGCCATGCTATCTGCAAATGCGGGCTAAAACGATCATGCAAAGAACAAGCCAAATGTGAACATGATCCAGTAATGCTAGTTTTCTCTGAGCCAAAGCTTATTTGAATTGGACTGAGCCAAAGTGGAAAACTGTTCTGTGGTCAGATGAATCAAAATTTGAAATTTTAGAAAGCATGGATGCTGTGTGCTCTAAAGAGTAGTAAAGAGGAAAGGAATCATCTGGCTTGTTATCAGCGCTCAGTTCAAAAACCTGCATCTCTAGTATGGCAGTACATTTATGCCTATGGAATTAGCACCTTGGACATCTGAAAGGGCTCCATCACTGCTGAAAGGTTGTAGAGCAGCATATTCTCCCATATAGACTACTTATTTTTTAGGAAAGGCAATGCTTATGGTCCAGATACTGAATTAGCTTGCCTGTAGCTCAGACCTTTCACCAACAGAAAACATTTGGTACCCATGAAATGAAAAATAAAGAAAACCCCTGGATTTCTCAGCAACTAGAATCCTATATCAGATAAGAAAGGGACAACATTCGTCTCACAAAAGCCCAGCAGCTGGCCTCCCCTCAGTTTCTACAAATGTGTGGATTGCTGTTACAAGAAGCAGGGATGCTTCACAGTGGTAAACATGGCCCCGTCCTAACTTTTTTTAGACATGTAGCTATCCTCAATTTCAAACCTCAATTTCCAAACCTGGAAAGCCTAACCAGAACTCAATAGGAAGGAGCCCACATGGAAGGAAATCCAAGACATGATCTGGAAAGCTTCAGGCCCGGGATGTATGGAATTCTGCCTTCCAAAGAAATACAGTAAATCGCCCAATGTACAACAGTCTCCCTCCTGGATTTGAAATGCAAGATATTTCCTGTGCTCACAACAAGGCTTCCCTTCCGATGCAAAACTACTGTATTAACACATTCATCCAAAAAGGCCCCAGTGATCAGCTAACTGGTTGGGTTAGATCTTTTAATCTCAAATTACTTCATCCTGCACGGACCCCCAGAAGAGGATTCAACCGGATGAACTACATCCCGATCAATAGCAACAGTTGATAGGTGATGGAAACCTTAGCCACCACAGCCACTTGGATAAGGATGTAATTAAGTCTAAGAAATCTAAGAGTATGATGCTTAGGAAGACCAATTTACCAGTAACTTCTACCTACAAGACAGTCCATCCAGTAAGGACAACTTAATGCTCCAAGCTTCTCTACAGTGTGCCTCTACATCCACTCCAAGAAAGTACAGCTTGTTTGCCATCTGTTGTGAAGGAATTTCCATCCATCCGTCTTTTTTTTTCCACTTACACAGTTCAGTACTGCCTATCTCAGATATCACAGGATGAAAAGCATAGTACACCCTGGTCACAGAGACAATCATTCACACTTACATTCACATCTTCATCCAATTTAATCTAAACATGTGCATTTCAACATTAAATAATATAGATAAAAAAATAAAGCAAGGAGGTGTCAGGCTGCAGGTTGCCAATACTCTTGGAATGGGAGGAAAGGGGATCTGCATACTTCCAGCAATGGAGAAATGCAAGTGTAAGGACCATCCAGAGCATACATATATGGGCGGTACAGACTTGTGAGGACGAGAAACAGAATCGGTCAAAATAGGATCTTACCAAGTGTGTGATCTGAGAAGCAGAGAACTGGAGCCCTTGCTTATTTTTTCCACCCTGCGATCTACAGTACAGGTATCACATCTGCACACAATAGCTAAGGGAGGACTGACACTGTAATCTCTGTGGTAAAAGGCTATACTGGCAATGGTGTAAACATCTGAAACAAGAATCCTAAAGATGGAACTATGATATGGTGCTTCTCCCTCTTCAAGTTGGCGCAGACTTGAGGAAAGCTGTGAAAGCCCAAAGAAAAACACCAAATGGAGACCAGATTTACTAGTTGATGCACTCAACTTCTCAGCAAGATATTGTATTGTGGCCAGTGGAGGACTGGAAAATTCTAGTTGAGCTGGCAGCACTGAGGGAGTAGGGATGTAAAGAGGGTCACAAGAAAAAAAAAATCCTTGCCAATCTCTCTTCTGGAGTGTAAGGATGGCAGTTTACTGTAAAGACGGGCTGCAGAGGTTTTCTAGCCATATTAACATGGTGGTTGTTGCCATCTATGGGGATGGATAAAGTACACACACCAAACCTGCCAACCTTTTAAATCTGGGACTCAAAGAGAAGAGTTTCTAAAAAAAAAAATTAATAAAAAAAAGTGCTGTTCAGAAAAATAATTACTGTATTCTAAAGCATCATGAAGTTATGAATTTTTTTTGATATTTTTGAGAAAGCAAGGTACTTTTATAGTTTTTTTTTTATTGATTGTCTCTTAATAAAAGATAAAACATAAAACAAGCCATTAAACTATAAAGTCTGGGTAACTACTGTCCATTGCTGCAATGGTATAAATGCCTATCTTAATTTCCCCCAATTGCAGTAATAAAAGTTTCAACTTTGGACCTTAGAAACAGTATCTTCTTCAATAACTGTAGGAGCTTTTGAATCCTGCAAAGAAATTTGTTTCTAATTATTTTCAGAGTTTAATCATGAAATACCAGAATTGGCAATAGTTAAAAGCCCTGGGTATATGAATATTATGAAAATCACAGGTATAATAGTGTTAAATACAGTGACTCAAAATGTTAAATTTTTTTAAAAGCAAAGACTGATGTAATTTTCGCAGCCAGAAACAAAAACAGACCTTGGTGTCATTTCCCTTAACATCATCTAGCCATCATCTGTTTTAACTGCTATGTAATCACATGGATGTTTATGTTCTTTTCTCCCTTACCTGCAATAAGAGTCATGTGCTCCAGCACATGGTAATGTGCCTTGGCCTTTGATCACTGGGTGACTCTGGAACAGCAGTCACATTTTAAACCATGCTCTCGGTCCTGCTAAAAATAATTAACCAAGTCACTCCAGAAGGAAAAAAGAGAGACTGCATGAGGAATCATCCTCTAACTATAAAACACTTAATTGAAACGCAGTGCACAATGTCATGAATAAAAGAGGCAATGGGGGAGAGGGAGATATGCATAAGGGGGGGGACTAAAATGGTGATGGTTAATGGTATTGCTTCTGTAGCGTAGAAAAAAAAAAAACTTTGTCTCAGTTGTGTATTTTTGTTCATTTAAAATATGAAAAATTCAAGCATCAATGAAGCAAAACCTCTTGTTATTGTTGAGTAGTTTTAAAGAGATTTACCTACAAGCAGAAACCAAAAGTACTTTAGTTGGTTACCTTAACCGCTGTGTGCTGTACATGTGAGTGAATGTATTCAGTGTACTAATGCACAAGTAGGGACTTTATGGTAACAGCAAAAAAATGAAACAAAGTGAACTTTGCAATGTGTTCTTACAGGCTTAAATAAAATTTACAATGGTTCTCAAAGACTCTGTGAAATCTTCAATATTCATGTTGAAATGTGATGAAGTCATAGCTTGGTTCAAGACCTTCCATTATGCTACAATAGAGATTGGATGCTTGGATGATTATAAATCACCTTGGAAACACACAGTGATGCAAAATCCATAATGTGAACATCATGGTTAGAACCATATTTAAGCATTCAGGAGCACTGCTACAATTGCCTGTTAGCATGCATTTTGCATTTATTTACCAATTAAAAATGCATTTGGTATGGATCTGAAAGTACTATGCAAAGCTGCAGT
>VOQJ01030269.1:42071-52953 GCA_015052665.1 Apistogramma diplotaenia
TTTGTGTTTTTGTTTTTTTTTTTTTTGGGGGGGGTGTTGGGGGGTGTGGTTGGTGTGGGTTGGGGGGGGGGGGGGGGGAGGGTTGTATTAAAGAAACTTTTTTCAAAAAATTGCTAATGGTTATAATTATACTTATTAAAAAAATTCTGGCTTTTATTTATTTTATTTTATTGGCAATGTATGGCAACCACTGTGTTCCTCCAATGGGATCTCTGTCATGGTACCGCAGAGCGATCAGTCTAAAATTTTTTATGGCTTGGTTAGGCATCAGTGGCTTAACAGGGAACAGACAGTTAACCAAGTGGTCTTTTTCCAATGTATTTAATTACATGAATTAACAGAATACTATCAAATATTCTTCATTTTAAAACTTGGACAGAAGCCGTTCCGACTGGAAGGGGATAGATTTTGGGTTGTGATCTTCTGCGTGGGGGTTTATTTAATGGTCAGAAAATTACTCGTCTTTGTAGACTGTTTTATAAATGAAGCTTTTATGATGTCATGAACACACACACATATGAAATTCATCCATCTGTATGAACAAACACACAGACAATATTGTTCATTGAAAAACAACAAGTAAGCCAGTCCAAAAAATGAAAACAGCAGAACTGAATCTGGGGTCCACAGGAGCAATATCCGTCAGGCAGAACTGAAACCACCCTGCTGTCCCTTTGTGATTGGATTAGAGTTGGTCTGACATTCCTCCCAGCTACAAGAAAACCCCAGGTCATTCCTGTGGCCTGATCTCGGAGGTCTTTGACTGTTTTTTGTTTTGTTTTTTTCGCCCCAAGTTTTACGTATTTTTCAGTTGTAGGGAACACCTATACACATTCAAAGACAAATCCACTAAAACCACACAAAATGAAACTGCAAATGTTTCATATTATATTTAATTACATTTATATAGACATTATATTTCATGTAATTTGTTTTCATACAGGCATTTCATAAAAGTTAAAGTGAGAACAAGCAATAAACAATTTTCCTTTTTGTGTGCGCCACACATCCATGGCAGGCTAAGGCACATTTACACAGGAATATTGCTAGATTAATAACATTCCAATTATCTTGTAAGTGATATTGATTGTCTACACAGAAATTAATGTTTTCCAACTAAGTGAATGTAAATTGGAGATGTGACTGGTTACTCTTTCTCCAGTCTGCTGCCTACAACACAACGACTAGATGGAGACTCAAAGGTTTTCATGTTGCAATAACCATATTCACCAAAATCAATAGCTCAGGAGAAGGGGCAATAATGCAGACTAAGTGAAGGGAATGAAATCAGACAAAACAAGAGGGGACAGAAAAAGTAAATAAGGTGATTTGTATTGAAGAGTAGGCTTTTCATTAAACACAGACCTTCTGAGTGTTGGCCTGCAACATTCAATTTTGGAACAAGTATTCTTTAAAATCCCCAACACTAAATTAAATATTCAGTGTCAGCACTATTTCATTATTGCTATTTCTCTCAGGAAAATAAGCAAGTCATTAAGAATTTAGCTGTGTGTTTTACATCCACAGTAAGATTTATACTCCGTATAGAGATCTTACGTAAATGGAGCTCATCCATTGTATGTTTGCATTGTTATAAATTTCACAGTGTGCACACAAACTTGCAACTTTTTCCTCATAAACATGCTCTTTTTTTTAATCAAGTTTCAACCATTACTGAAATTTCTCAACTTGCCTTTTTAGATTTTAATTAAAGCACACTACCCCACCCTACTTCCTTCCCCTGTGCAGGAGGATTATGGGATTACACCAATAGGGTCCGTGCTTGTGAAAGCCCTGTGTAGCAACTAGTGTACAGCTAGAAGCCCTGTGGCACAAAGGAATTCTAGGTGGAATTCTTCAGGAGGGCTAACAGAGCCGTGGCCTTTGTAAGTAGTACAGCAAGTCTCTGCCAGCATCTGATGGCATGTTTCCATACCGGCCCAATAGTGAGAATAACAGCAAGAGAGTACAAAAATGATTATCCATGTATTCAGCTAATTTGAATTCCATTAACTTGGAATGCCAAAATTAACCCTGAGGAGGTATTTGTGTGTGTCTGTGTGTGTGTGTGTGCGCGCATGTGTTGTTGGAGGTGTGGTGGGGGTAGCTCCTGTTAGCCCCTGTAAGTGTGGCAGAATTAATAAGACTATTACCTCAACAATTACCGCTCTGTGCAACACCCAGGATTCATTTCAGTGGAAATTCGATGCTACTAATTAAAACCGTTGCCATTGCTCCTGCATAAGAGTGATTGTTTCAGAAGATACATTCCCCACCAAATTACAAAGGCAATTTTATGAGTTGGAAAACTGAGAGCAATTATTTTAACAAGCATAAAGCATTTTCTATCGAGCAGCAGTCCTGGCTGATCTAATATTAGTGCTCGTTCTAAAAGGAGAAAAATAAAGAGTGAAGCCAACACCGGAAGAAAATGAGGCTCCCTTCGCTGAAAGCTGTAAGCCAGCGATGTGTAGGCCTCCTACTGTTACTCTCTGTGTGGTCACAGACTGTATAGCCATTTTTACAGGACGCACGCGCACGCGCACGCGCACACGCACACGCACACACACACACACACACACGGGCTTGTTTATAAAATTTATATCACAGAAAGTACAGCTGATTGTTACTGACAGTATCACAATAAGTCACTAATACTAAGCTTTTGTTTGCACAAATCTGGTTTGGAGCAAGTTTGCAATCATATTCAAAACTGGAAAATTGACAGCCATTTACATTTGCAGATGAACACCACAAGTGGTTTTGTGTCATCATGTTCCAAAGTGAACTCTGTGTATAAAATGTGAGTCTGGGGGAAGGATTTTCATAAACCTCAAAACTCCACTTTCAGTGTAAAGACGTTTTCAACTCTAAGGATTAAATTTATACCCAAATTACTAGTTGGCTGGGCAGAACCCTTTGCATTTTAACAGATAGTGTACTCTGAAGTCCCAGTTTTCAACGTGCAGAGTTAATGCTGAGGATGGTTTATTTTAACCTGAGTCACAATCTTTTCCTAATCTAACCAGCTACATTTTGCTCCTAAACGTACACGATCATATTGATGCCTAAATTAAACAGATAATGAATAGAACAGAAATAAAAACAAAGTGCAAGATGTCAAACAGGAAGTGCAGCCTCCTCATTG
This sequence comes from Apistogramma diplotaenia, assembly GCA_015052665.1. Classification (NCBI taxonomy): domain Eukaryota; kingdom Metazoa; phylum Chordata; class Actinopteri; order Cichliformes; family Cichlidae; genus Apistogramma; species Apistogramma diplotaenia. The sequence continues at coordinate 45,220 of VOQJ01030269.1, forward strand.
AAGTGCTTATGATTTATGTCACTACCACCCCCACCAAGAAAAAAAAGAAAAACTTTGCTGTCTGAGTCCATCATTGCCAAAGAAGATCGTTCAAATATCTGGGTTGGACACAGCAGCATCATTATCATAACCATTACAGATGATTCACTATGGTGTAAGTTAGCAGACTAATCAGTATTACAATCTGACAGATTACATGTGGATTGCATATTACATTAAATTAAGGTTTTTGTGTTATTCTTTCAGCTACAGCAGTGGTGGTGTTTAACAGTCTGAAAGCAGGTAAAAACAAATAAGTTAAACATAGACTTAGTCTAAATGCAAACTTGTTCTAAGGTTCACAAGGACATATAGTTACCCTGGGCTAGGATCATACCTTATAAGGACTGAAACTCTTATATTTAACTGGACAAAGTGGTGGCTCTTCAGAGGGAGGTCTGCTTTTGCATGCATGCATGCAAAACCACTCCAAAGCCGACCCTGATAGACACACGCAGTCTCACAGCCTGTCATGCACAATGTGATGGTCAACAGTGTCAGGTCCAGCATGAGCAAAACAGAGCATCATATCCTGCATCACTATGCATCAGGAAGTCACTAGAGACTCTAAGCCAGAATGATGGTACTTTTCTGTCATAAATGCTACAACGAATGCAAGCGACCTGTTGAAAGAGTATTTTTCCAAATAGAAAACCTGAGTTTTAGAATGGGCTTCCCATGATCTAAAGCAAATAATACATCTACAGGATATGAAGAAGAAACTGAAAACCTTTTTTCTACTGTAGAAATTTTATCTGGCAGAAACACAGTACCAGAGGACACTTTTCCAACAGCTGTTGCAGAAACTCAGATTCTACTGTATACACCCATGTTATGAAACATTTCTGGAATTTAACTATTGCAAACTAAATTTTAAACATTAAAACTACATGTTTTACAATTGATTTATAATGTATTATACTATGCAGGTATAGATATTAATTTATATGATTGTATAAGTGATTTGTTTTAGCTTTTAAATAAAACATAATGTGGGAAGTCCCTTGAGTGTGATTATTTTTTGTCAAGATAAATTGTACACATTTTCATATTTGCACACCTGGCAGCCGGACAATATGTATAGCCCCTTGTGTTTACTTGCTCAGATCCAGAAGCGCCTATAACCTGCAGCACTGTGTCCTGACCTCATCACGCTAACTTATAAAATGTGACTTTTTGAGAAAGGCTTGAACAGTATGCTGTCTTTTCTTGCCAAAGCACATGAAAGACTCTTCTAGTTATTCCATGGCACATTTGTCAGGCCTCCCATGTAGCCCAGTCGTGTCGTGTCCCTTCATCCTTCATTATTTTCACAATTAGAGCGGAGTTTCAGGATTTAACAGTATTTTCCCTGGTAACTCCCACTGTTTGTAATACCAGTGTCTCTACGGTTGTCACTGTGAATTTTTAAGTCTACGACACTGAGACCAGTAGTGGAAAGAGAATGCACTGTCACATATACAGTACAATAAAGGAGCCTCTGTACTAATATTTATGACACATGAATGTGTTAGTGAAAGCTTGTGTTGACCTGTTGACATGTCAGTGGTTTGCTTTAGGTCCCAGCAGATGTGTGAAAATCTACATGCATACAAAGATAAATATCAACAGTTAAATCAGACAGACAATGGGTTTTTCTTTGTAAAAAGACTTTAACTCAGACATAAAATGATATAATGAAAGATAAACACATTGTATTACATAGGCTGTCCTGTGGGTACGCATATCAACATGAGATCTGGACAGAAAGGGAACTTGCTATTACCAAAACAAATTCACTGTGGTACTGTATATGGATATCCGTGTAAAACCGTATATATTGTAAAGAAATATGTAACAAGCTGTTTATCTGGCTCTGTCCTCAGTCTCCTGTACATCTGGCCCTTAAATTACAGCTGCTGAAAACAGGGAGAAATTTACAGTGATCTTGACAGGGTTTCAGACTGGGCACAGAGCCCAGACCCCTGCCTCACGCAGGCTTGGAGCCCTGAGCACACATGGGGGCCATTATTTGTAAAGTAGCTGTGGTGGCACCAGGGAATGATTTGAAAGTTGTGTGTGTGTGTGTGTGTGTGTGTATATGAGAGAGAAAGAGACTGTACGTGTGTGCTGGAACATGCAGCCTGAGTATGTTTACTCTTAGCTATCACATCCACACATCTCCAGTAAGTGGCAGGGAAAAAGTGTGTCATGTAGAGAAGGAGATATGGAGAGATTATTGTGCTGTTTAGGCCCTAAACTCTCCCACCCACTCCTGTCTCCTTAAAAATGGATTATCTTTTCAAGTATTGTAAAGCACTTGAGTGAAATGTTCACACACACATTTATCTCACTTGCCATTTGGCAGTGAAACTCTGCCAGATGTGTTATTATAGCGGTAGATAAAGCGCAACTTAGCAAGTAGTGTGCCTGGATAGCAAAGTGATCTGGAGCTTTATAAGTGCTGCTACAGTTAATTTAAAAATAGAATATTAAATAACAAATTAGCCTGAAAAAAAAAAACTTAAATGAGAGCCAAAAAAAGAGGGGTGGTGGCTAAAGGAGGGGGTGATATAATAATAAGGGAAAGGGGATAATATCTCTGGCGTGCAGCCCCGCAGTAAAGCCACTGGTTGGTCATGGCTCTGGGCTGCAGACGGACCGTCTCCTCACAGTGCTGGGTGAATTAGGCTGTGGTTCCTCAGCAAACCTCAGCCAGCCTCAGCAATGTGCTAAACCCAGACGTGACTTATGGCTACCCACCAGAGATTTGGCCTTTGGACCCAAGACTTACACCACAAGACAGAAAGCCAAAAGAAATTTTATCACAAGCATCACCAATAAAGTGGGACAGTGCATGACATATGCACTGTCATGGTATACTTCATAGAGTATAATTGTTCTGAGCATGGTCGAATGCAGAAAGTCTCAGTTGTGACCAGCCACACTGCCTGGCTGCGTTCACATTGGTGGTCTGCTGGTCAGTACAAAGCCACAGGGCAGAGACATGCTCCTGAGACCACAGCTCAGAGGGATACTCCCAAGTAGGACAGCGATGAGTAAGAGTGGTTGAAGCTGGTTCAAAAACATGACTTCTTTCAATGTACTGTAATGCTTGCCAGCCTAAAGTTTCCTAAATAAAGGTTCATCAAGTCCTTGAAATGGAATTTTGTCTTTCTAGGAAGAGCAAAGAATGGAACAAAGTTCATGTTAGCATGGAAATGTGGCAAAATGAGAGACTGCTTCATGTCTGCATGTGCACAACCAAACGTACAGTGGCAACCTAAAACCTTTTTGTTTCATTTACAGTCACAATCAAGTCATTACATAACAAGTAAAAGTGCAAAGTCATTGCTGTCTGCAGCATGCACTATGAGTGCCTTTGATGTTCTCTGCTTGTTAGAACATGTGCTGATAGTTTAATACACAACTCTGGATGTCATTTGATATGGGACTCTTTCCCTTTTTCATATATAGTAGAGGGAGTAGCGCTTGATTAATCAGACTCATGTATCAAGCTTCTTGCTTTTCTGCTTGCCATAGAATCTGCTTTTCATGCTTCAGCTAATAGACGCCATGTCCTGTTATCAAGATAGAGTTTGCTTTAAAAAAAGAAAGAAAAAGAAGATAGAGTTCATCTCAGTGCATAAAGTGACTCTTCATTTGTTTGTCAAATCCCCCCCAGGACTTGACAAACAAATGTACCATATTTTGCTGTTTTTAAACAATCATTTAAGTTAGAGTTGTGTTATTACAGGACCCTTGGATTATATTAGTTAGCATATGTGCTTGACATAAGAATTATGAACCACCATTGATGAGATTTACAGTTTAATTTGCAGAACGCAGTCATTTATTGATCTGGAAGAGCTTATTAGCAATCCTTTCCACTTACTTTAACTGCAACACGTATCTGTCATCCCTCCTGAGCAGCAGGTTGCTTTGAGAAATCTATGGCTTTGTCACTCACTCTGGTGAGTTAAAGAATGTCCTGTCACAACACACAGCTGTCTATTTCATACAATATACATCATCACACAGCTTCAGGCTATGCACTCACTATTCTGCATTTTGGGACATCCTTTAACTCACGTGGAGTTCTTTTTGTGTAGATTAGCACAAAACACCGTCAGTTGTTTCTAGTTAAACAACTAGTAAATGTTCAATTTGTGCTTCTATCATTTTTTTTAACTATAAATAATTAAAAAAAACAAGTTCTCTTGCCTAAAATGGAGAGACTTGTTGGTCAGCTATGGTAGGGCAGCAAAGGTGAAAGTAGGCATGCCTTTACTTCACCACAAGTAAAGGCATGCTCTCACAAATCCCATCTACAGCTGAGACTAAGCTTGAAAAGCAATAACTCAAATGTGTGCGTCTTGTGGAACTCGAGCTAATTAAAAGCTTGATAAATCATTTACTGGGTGTCCCACCTGCGTTTGCCATGATTCAGTGTCCGGACCCTTACCAAATATACATGGAAGACAGCTAAAGTCATTGGCTTGAAGCGTCATCTTTGCTCCATGTTTGAATTTTAAAATACGCATTTATGCCAGATCATTTATACAGCTTCACTCTAACACATTTATTGGCCACCATCAGTCTTGCTTAAAGTATCCATGCATTAGAGATGGGGTTGCTGGGGGGGAAATTGCCCTAGTTTGATAATGAGGCCTGCAAGAGGTAGGCTGATGGCAGTGGGTGGGCTTGGGGAAAGAGACTCAGTAATTAAAGCGTACAGGTGATTCATTCAAAGAGAAGGCAGAGTATGGGAAGGTGACAACATTGCAGTGAAGATGAAGCTTAATTGCAAATGTTGGCTATCTCTGAAATGAATTATTCTTACTGGGGTGTCCGTCTCAGCAGAAGCATGCTGCGAGGATGAGTTTATCTATGAGGGCTTTTACTGCCTTTACTTTGTATGTGTAAATACAAGTTTATACATTTTTTCTTATTGTCTTCATAGACATATGAGTCACATGATGTTCAGACTTTCTTTACTTGACCAATTGATAATATAAAAACTTATAAAGTGATATTTCATATTTTAAGTTGTTCTCCTATTTCTCTAAATATACCAGTGATTTCTTTAGTATCTGGGTTGTACCACCAATAAATGACAACCCTCATAACTCTGTGCAATGTATTTCTTAGAAATCGCATTTACAGAGAAGAATGTAGCCTTGAATGCCATAATGATATGGCCTGCGCCAATGCACTGAACTGAACACTAATCTTAAATAGCTTAATATCATTAACTTGCCCACTCATTCTGTTTGCAGCCTGAGAACCATCATCTCGTGCATCTTGTGACCAGTGGTTAGGAGATGCCATTGTAAATAGCTAATGGCCCAGCATTTTTTAACTGTCCACATGCAGTGAAATCTTGTCTCTCAGTGTATTCATTTTTTTTTCCAGCTGGACAGCATAAAAAGTATCCTAACATATTAATCTAACTGGATTAATATTCTCAATAAACACCACACACATTTAATAAATATTTCTGGCTCTGTTGATACTGAAATCAGCAGCTTAAAGAATTTCGGCAGTTATCATAATTGCAGAAGTTCTGTCCTCCTAAGATGGAAAAATAGGCGAAAAGTCCGGAGGAGGAGAATAACTGTTCTAAAATGCAAAGGAAAATTCAAATATGAGGTCTCATATAAAGTAATGGATTTGCAGAGTTTAATCCCTTATTAAATAGACTGAACTAGCCCTTAATCTAGAGGAATTCACAGTCCATTTCAGATGTTTGGGTATAGTGGATCCACACGGTTGTCACTGTAATAACCCTGAGTAGGAATCCAGCCATTCCATCCACAATAATTGCTCTTATTACCAAGAAATGAATCTGGTCTATACTTATTTAAGACTCAGAGGAAGACATTTTTCACATGAATGTGTTGACTTACTTTGATTTCAGTGGAAAAGACTGATACAAAATATCCAGTTTCTGAACAGCAGTCTTGAGAATAGTATGGGGCTCAAAAACTCTGCTTTTTACTGATTTTTACATCCACGCAGCAATAAACAAAACATTCAGCCACATCCTATGCAAGCAAGACATGCACATGGCAACAGTTAAACACTAAAGGTTTTATTTTATTTATTTATTATTTAAGGTCTATTCCAAGTCTCTGAAAGGGTGCTGGAGATATGGTACTGGAAAATACTACTCCCACTACAATTTTATATTGATTTATTCCCTCTAATGTGACATATGAACCCAAATATGTATATGTAGCTTTGTACACTACAATTAGAGGAAGAAAAGCAAGAAAAATACACAAACTAAGTTTGTTAGTGGAATCTTTTGTGGTCAGAGAGGTAAGTTCCACCAACACGTTTCAGGAAGAAAAAAAAACTCTGCGAAGCTTTTTAACTGTGAATAATTAATTCCAGAGGCTGAAAAAAAATTAGCTATTCATGACCTTGATAGTGCGCACATTAAAGAGGGTAGCGTTTGCTAAACGTGAAATTATATGCGACTAGAAAGGCATAGCTACATCACTGAAGTCACCCCAGAGTAAACAAACGAGTTCAGCAAGCAGAGGAGGGATTACCATATCTCCACTTAACTTATTTTATCCTGTGAGAATCATCAATATTAAAGGGTACGGAGAGGGAGAGAAACTGCTGAGGTGGGCTTTTAGCAGCAGGATGAACCACTGTGTTTAAGGAGAGAGATAAATGAGAGATCTCCCTGGAATCTACAAAGAGAGTAAACATGGTCGTTTCATCTTTTCTTTTGGCTATATAAGGTCTCTTCATTTTTAAATGCTTTAACGCAGTTTGATGTAACACTCATCCACATTCCCGCACATCCTCGTGATATTGAGTGGCTTCTTATGGTTTATTTGTTTGCACTGGAAAAAAAAAAACCATTTTTGTTTTCCTGTGCAGAAACAGAAGCAGACATATTGACTTGGCATTGTTTTGTCTTTTTATTTTTGCATATTTGCAGTCATGGTAATATTATCATTAAATCAATCATATCTACATTTTGCAGCTCATTGCAGTTTTTACACTTAAACACAGTGATTCTAACTGAGGAGTGACCTGTGTTTTTTGTGCCTTTGGGCAGCAAAGCCAGTGAATATGCTGTGCTTGCCTGTCATACCAGTATTTTGTACCATACAGAGGTGGACAGTGCCCCAGGGCTATCAGAGTCAGCATGATGTCTGTGCCAGATAAATAATCCTGCAGGGACAACTAGTGGGTTGCAGATCTACGGACTTTTTATTCTGTTACTTTAATTCTCTTACTGTAGCTGTCAGTCAAAAAAGTGTGACGTTAAACAGCACAACCCCACCCCCGCTACCAGTACAGTGTTTTCACACATGCCACACACATGCTAGTCAAGGCAGACACAGCCCAGTAGGAGGCCACTTGTTACACAGCCCAGCCTCCAGCTGATATTAGTTATTGATATTTTCCTGGCTGCTATTAAATCTTTAAAGAGGTTGTGATTCGATGGCTCTTAAAGCTTTTGTTTAATTGTATAAAGGTGTTCCTGATGTGTAGCACTGTGGGGCCATACTGTTTTAAGAAATGAGTTTTTGTGCTTTGGCCCTCCAAATCTTCCATGAAAATTACTTTTTCATATTTCTAAAGTTGTTCATTTACCTGCTTACGGTAACTTAAACTTAAGACTAGTTTTAAAGATTTTTTCTCTCTTTTTTTTTTTTACTTTTCCTTTTGTTGCTTAATACAACCAGG
>VOQJ01030272.1:5033-22400 GCA_015052665.1 Apistogramma diplotaenia
TTAAAAATTTGGTTTTTGCCTTGGGGTTTTCCCCGGTTTGTGGGGGTTTTTTTTTGTTTTGCCCGGTGGACAGGGCTGCCCTGCTGCTGGGCTTGTTTTTTTTTTTTTCTTGGACTCATCCTCCATTCATCATCGGCAGAACAGAGGGACTGTTAAATGTGATGGCCTCGCTGTTTCCCCTTTAACGCCAGTGCCATCAGATCCAATGTGACATGCACAGCGCTGCCAGGCAAGATCTGAACTGGCTTCTCACTTCACAACAATCTGCACTGCCTCGTCACAGGGCAAATGCTGCTATCTCCTCTAGCGCTGCCGTGACACACACATAAACTCATAAAGACCCAAATAACCTCCTCACTCAACACACACTAGGAGCAATTCGGTCTCAGTGCAAGTGTGATTCATCCTTTGGTTTCTGTCATTTTGTCCTGTGGACTCATCTAATGTCTTCCTGTCTCCTGAATCACCTTTGACACTCCTATGTTCTCCGTCCCCTCTCTCTGGCCTCTCCGACTTTAAATCTGTCAGATTAAATTAATATTAAAATGTGCCACGTGTCAAAACTGTCACATCTGGAATGGAGATTTGAGGTTGGCTTTCAAAATAAGATTATTATTCATAAGCCCATGGGAGTATTGCATATTTTTTTTCCCCCCATGTTATTTTTATTTCAGTCTTTAGCATTTTCACGTCTCTTTTAATATGAGGCTTATTTTTCTGCATTGTAAACCGGCTTACTATAATATGATCCTTTGACATCTGATAATGTTTTACGACAGGTTTAACAGTGTGCATGTGACTCAGCTGCATCCATTAAAATAATATAATCTGTATTCTGAGAGAAACATGAGCAAATAAGCAAATGAAAACAAATAACTGAAGCAGTTTCCTTCTCGTAGGCCTCTGCGGCTCACCACAGGTAACGAAAGGATACCAAGTACTGTATGAGGCAGGTTTGAATGGACTGCAGTGAGCACTGAAGCTAACGGCCATATTTTCATAATCATATACACATTTACCAACATTAATGCACTGGCCACAGCTAATGAGGAATTTAAAACACCTCTGCATTAGCATTTATTGCATATTCGTTTTTCTTAACCAAATAAGCCACAATTAACACCACAACGAGCCTTTCTGCTGTTAAGTGTGAAGTAGTGAGTGGACACCGTCAATGTCACATAAGGAAACGCACAAGTCTGACAGTAATAACAGGAATCCAGTCAGTTTAAGAAAAATATCATTATTGCCATTATTTATGTCAGTACATGGTTCGAAGGTCAGGTCTTCTGCTGTGAAAAAAGGGTCTAAATGGGTGCTGTGTCATAATTAGACTTTAACACCTGTGGAGCTCTTTAGATCACACATGCTGCTGCTCATAATTGAAGTAATATTGACCGATAATTAAAAGCAGTGCGTGTTATATTTGTTTCATTAGAAGCTCTGAAAGCACATATACTATTTGTTGGCTAAAGAGAGTTTTGCCTCTGCACAGCACCACAGTGGATTTAAACACAGTCAATATGTGACTGAAATGGAGACTTTCAACTTTAATTCAAGGGGTTTTATTAAAATTCTGCATTAACTGTTTAGGGATTACAGCCATTTTTTTATGCACAGCTCAATGTTTTCACAGGCTCAGAATTAATTGGACAAGTAAGCCTAATTTATATATGGATTTTTCTTTTTAAACACTTGGATGAAAATCCAGCAGCAGAAATTGTGTCTTTGATACAGTAATTACGAGTCTCGAGGAAAAAACATTACACTGATCAGTTGTCGATGGCTTCTTGAAATGCCTGTTTACATCTGAATGTTGTTAAAACAAAAGCCACTTGTACTCATTGGTACGGAAACCTGTTTTTGCCACTTAAAAAGTTATTTTCACAAATTTTTAATTATTTTCTCACAAAACTGAGTTAGTAATTGAATTTTTGAGATTACCTTAATCAATTTTTTATATAATAACACAAAATTTTGACAACTTTTTGTTCAGTGCAAGAAACAAGCTTCCATACGCTGGTGATCATCCTGACCCTACAACTAGGGGATGTGTGGAAGTAACAAATGGTGCCCAGGTTGGAAAAAAGGGACAGACAAACCACTATCACCAGTTAAAATAAAGAAACAATAAAACCCAGATGTTGGTTAAAAAAAAACAAAACTATTTAATTAAGGTTAAATGATCCAAACACGCTGCTCTCCACTGAGCAGTAGTAAGCAGTCACAAAACACACAGTTTGCATGCAATTAAAGCAAAGGCTCTGTGGCACTAGCTCCTCTCTCCCTGGCCTGAAGTAATCATGGCCTAATTGCTGAGTAGAATCAGCTGCACAGAAGGGTGGCACCTAAGTCTGAAGGGAGAGCAAGACAAAATCACAGCATGCCCTGCCGGGGCCACAATAGTGGGTCTGAATGCAAATTAGATGCCTAATCATATTTCCATAAAGCATAATATACTGATTCACATGATCCTGGAGAATCACTTTCCATCTGAACAACTCCAATCTCATGAGGTGAGCAGCATAATAATTCAATCTAAATTATTTAATGACTCAAGTTTATCTCAAAGTTTCAAACCCGACTGAAGCGGTTTGAGTTAAATCCAGTCTTATTTACTCCAATGAGAATAAACTTTGAGATAAATGAGGAGCCTCTCTTGAGATTTTGAGTTATTTAATTCAGAAAAACAGCAGTTAAAAAAAGGTTTATCTTGTTAATCCAGAAAAGCAGAACCAGTTTGATTCCAGCTGGGGGGGTCAAGTAAACTAGAGGGCAAGGAAGAAAGTTACCAACAGTTTCAGATGGTTTGTTATTGTGTAGATAAATAAAAGCAGAAAATAAAGAGCCGAACAGTGCTGGGGAAGGCGACAGCGATGGTGACGGTGTATATTTTGAGAGCGCAGGTGAAAGATGGGAGCAAACTGAACGGTAACTGAGCCGACAGTGTTTCTAAGTAATGTTAGCTGACTGGCTGCAAGACAAATTGAACAAGCAGCTTGTTTCAGGTAAGACAGCTCCGTCTGTTGGGGTGCACTAATGCTTCTAGCTGGTTTTAATGAGCACATCAAATGTCTGTTTGTCTCTGTGATCAGTGCTTTCCTGGTTGGTAGTCTGTGCAGAATTTGCAGGTGTCAGTGTGATCCACATGTGACAGGCAGCTATCAGACAGATGGATTTGGATGGAAAGCCAGGTATTTTGTTATGAAAGCTACCAGCAGATGTCACGGCAATTAATGGATAAAGTCTTCTTTGATGTTCCCCGGTAGCTGAATTAATGAATTTAATCCTGCATTCAATAAGTGTGTGTAAGTGATGCTTTACCCATTTGCATGCAGGAGGTATTTTGTTATTATGTGTCTGATATGGGCATTTGTTGCAGGAACCCCTGTGTTGCATTTCTGTGTCTGACTACATCTTCTTTGCAAAAGCACCTGTGTGATTTGTTAACCTTAATGTGGTTAAGAATGTATTATTTCATACATCTGTGGAAACAGTCATAGTGCTCTCAGCACAGTTCTATGAGGCAGTGGTTTAGTTTATAATTTTCATGCTATAGCAATAATCCACCAAGTGAATACAGGCAGCACAGCTGAAATATAAGATTTAGTGCAGAATTACCACATATTATGATATCCACATTTATTCAGTCAGATTTCCAGGTGACTTAATGAATGGATGTCATTTGCTGAGATTTTTATAGCCTCCAAGAAAAATAAGCCTGAAGCTGTCACTTGTTCAGCCAAATGTTAAATGCTTTTGCATCCTGTTTTGGCAGCAGTTTAAACATTTCAGTTTTCTGGACTTTTTCTCATTAATAACTGTAGCAGAAGATGGCTGTCAAAAACTTCGCTGAGAATATATTAGGTAGGAATGAGTATTTTCACGATTTAAATCCATGAATATTAATACTTGTAGTGGGAGATTATTTATGATGACATACGTTGTGTATTTGTACGAGTGTGTTTTCGTATGCAGTGCTGCAGTTAGACCAGAGGGAAAATATATTTCAGGTGACCAATCACATGAATTTTCAGTAGGAGTTGACATTAGAAACTAATTTTCTGCAGTACACATTAACATAAATGGCAGCTTCGTGGATTTGCACACTGTTGGTATTTTTTTTAAAGCATTTAACCTTGAAGAAAAAGTTTCTCCTTACCTGCAACAGATGGTTTTAGACTGACTGGCTGATAGATTGTTGGTAGTATGTGTTAGGTGGATATGATGGTGACATGCTGGGTTCAGATGTGCACTGCAGTCCTAAACCTTTTTAGCCATTACTTCACAAATGTGCACGCGAGACTACAGATATCCAGTGTAGTTGAAGAGCCAGTCTTAAACCTGCCAGCTATAGCTGTATGATATTACTGCAGTGATTCTGGTATCAATGTTTATGAGATAAAAAGTTTCACTTTGTGATATCAGTGATGTAATGGCGGCATGTGTTTACATTCCCTAGTATGCGTAACAAGACAAGCCCCAACATGTCTGAGAGTGAGAGCAGCAGGTCAGCCTCTGATTTGGTACCTAGCAAAGGGGGCTTCAAAAAGTCAGACATTTGCACTTTGTCGCTTTGTCTGTGAGGGTTCCTTTATAAATAAACTTTGCCAACTTTACTGACAAACCTCCGATTAAACACAATACTTTGCAAAAATGTGCAAGAAAGCTGTTTCTGCTAAATGTTGAAAACAACTCACACTAAGTTTGCTGATGCATTTTCCAGTGACGAGTGTGTCGGTGTTTCTGTTGCGAAGTCAGTCCTTCACCTTTTCAAATCTTCCGTCCTGAAAGTGAAGGATGATGATCCAACCATGACCTAATCTGCACCTTCAAGACCCAAAATCCTGAGCTCCCTGGAGAAAAAAATAAAGCGATCCTGTAACACAAGAACTAAATTTTCAGAAAGAGAGAAAAATAATGAAAAGTATTCACTCGTTTGCCTTCACATGCAAATGGTTTACTATGATGCTGGCTCAGCATTTGCAGCTATAAGAGCTTAAACTCTTCTGGGAGGGCGTTCCACAAGGTTTAGGAGTGTTTATGGGAATTTTTATCCATTCTTCTCTGTGAGGTCAGACACTGATGATGGAGGCCTTGCTCACAGTCTTTGTTCAGATTCACGCCAGTGGTGATCAGGTCGAAGTCAATGTCTCGGTATGCTGAAGCATTAAGAGCTTCTTTCACTGGAGCTAAGGGGCCGAGCCCAACTCCTGAAAACACCTCTGGCTGCTTGGCCATGGAGACCCATTCACTGAAGCTTTCAACACACTGTTCTTGAGCCACATGAAGTTTGGAGGTCTGTAGCGACTGGACTTGTTGCACAGATGGCATCCTAACATAGTACCACTCTGGAATCCATTGAGCTCCTGAGAGCGACCTGTGGCCATGGAAGTGATGGGAAGACTTGAATTCAATGATTTGGATGAGTGAGTGAATTAGTTTGGCGATCTAGTGTTTATCAGGGAGGATGGCGTTGCACTTATCAATGCCAAGGACTGTACCTGCAGCCATGATGGTGAGTAATTGCGGTTATCACCCAGAGAATTTATTATAAATGAATTAAATTAAGTGGATTAGAGTGCCATGAAATCAAGTGATATAATGAACTTTGTTGACATGAATACTAAACATGTCTCATGAGATCGGGTTATTCATTATTCATTTTTTATTTATTACACTCTCCAAGGAGATGGGGCCAACTCATTGGTATGGTGAGGATGCACCCACTCCAAAGAGGAAGGAAAAAAACCCTTGAGGAGATTCCAAGAACAGCACATATAGCCTCTGAGTTACAGTGTTTCCTATAATCATGTAACCTAGACAGCGAGGAGAATCTGCTGGACTGCTGGAGGGGACACCAGAGACTCTACCCACAACTTTCAAAAGTGGCGCAGAAGTACTTCTGTATTCCAGCTAGTTGTTCCCCGTGAGAGAGAGTTTATAGCACTGGGGGTAATGTGGCGACCCGCCTGCTTGTCCCTTGAGCTGTAAAATGTTGACAGGCTGGTGATTCTTTCCAAAAACCTGTAAACACTAAGGCCGTAAGCTTTTTCTCCATAGACCTGCCTTGAATTCTTATTTGGTTGCATTTTAATGTTGTTTTACCTTTTTCTTTAAGCTTTTTTTCAGCTGTTTCATGCCTGCGTGTACTGCATGAAGTAATAAAGCACAAGTTATTTTTAAAAACTGTAGTTTCCACCTAGTAGCCATCCTTCCTGATCTCCTTCAGTGCTTTTGTGCAGTTGCTAAAAGAGTCCAGGAAATAATTTATTCCTCTGCAAGTGGGTCACTAAGCAGCCGGGGAAGGTGAAATATTGAGATGCATTAAATCATTGGTAGCTTAAAGGTGGGATGTTTTGAGCTTAACAGAAGTGTCTGAGTACATCGGCCCGTGTGTGTGTGTGTGTGTGTGTGTGTGTAGGTGAGGTGGTGTTACACTCTGGGTCTTTAATAAGTTAGGGCCACTGGAGCCCATGGTTTAATTAAGAGTTGGAGACAGATTTAGGCCTCAGCAGCACCACGCCGGTCTTCTCCTTGGACACACATGCACACCAAAGAAACAGGGTTCTTGGATGTTTTATGAATCACACTCAAACCTTTGAAAGAAGATGGACAGTACAAAGAGAAGAGGCGCATCCTATGAAAAAGTAAAAAAAAGGGCTAAACTTAGTGGGAAACAAGACTTAACGTTCAGAATAATCGAGGGGACTGAAAGATGTGATAATGAATTGCACAAGAAGAAAGCAGTTGTGAAATCACATCAGCACCCTCCTATATTGAAGGATTTCCACAGTCAGCCTATTCTGTTCTGGCTGTTTATGAAAGCATGGCGGAGAAGTGAGGGGAAACCGGTCGGAGCTGATAAACTATATCCCACATTTATTTATCTCCACTGCAGGTGGAGGCTTGAGATGTGAAATATACAATTTTCGAATAACAAGCGATTTTTTTTTTTCTTCCTGTGTATGAATAATACTCTCTCCACTCAGAGGCTTTGGATGTATTTTATGCTGTTTTTGTTCTCTGCCTGTGCTTTTTTCTTTTTCTCTCTCTTCTTTTTTTAAAGCGTTAAATCTGAGTTAAAAAAGTCCACATCAAAGAAAAAACATAGAATCAACTGCACAGCAAAGAGTTTAGGCTAAAGCTGAAGTAAAAACTGCTTCTCCAACACAGAACTGAAACCCTTGGTGGATTTTTAAAATGTTCTTTTTTCCTGTCAGTGTTGAAAAAGTTGTTCATGGTGTTTATGCCAGGGTTTAAATCATGACTCATCCAAAGTGACCGTCTTCACACTGCATATAAAGTACTGTAATAAGCTTGTGCAAAACACACACACACACACACACTCTCTTCAATGTAAAATTGGCTGCGTATTGTCAAAAACCCCCATAAAATTCCAGCAGTTTTTGCTGCTTCTGAGCAATGAGAAATCATTTTTTAGCCTTAAAAACAAATCTTTACATCATGTCTTTATGGCTTTCGACTTGGCTTCTTCAGTCAGTGCAGAAATCACTCTTAGCATCTTCTTCAGGCAAACAGGCAGAAGAGAAAAACATCAGGAAATTTAGTACCTCTTTTACTTCCTGTCTACACAAACAAAACTTTAAGCAGATGGTCCTGCAGCGCGAGAGCTGTTATGTTTTGTGATAAATCAATGAAGTGGTCAAAGGAACATTTGATTAAATTTAAATTTTCTGTTATTTAAAAACAACCTCCTTCTGGCTACGTGCATTTTTTTTAATAACTTTACAGATTAACTTGAAAACCTGACTGACCTGCATTAGTCATTCCTGAAAACAGTGGTTAGCTGTAGGCTGTCTCATTGTTGCATGAATGAACTTTGGGTTTTTGTACCTCTCATTGCAGCTTCACATTTGTTTCTAACATTTGCGAGTATAAAACTCGGACGCTGACGGAGGCTTTGGGACCACTGTGAGGGTTTGACTTCGACCCAGTGTTCATCTCTTTGGAAGTTGTTCTGAGAGTAAAGAAGCGTGGGATGCTGTGGCCTGAGTGATTTAGCAAAGAAGGCCACACACGGGGCTTGAATTTCAGTGAGTAATTTATTCAATTCAATTCAATGTTATTTACACAGCGCCAAATCACAACAAACAGTCGCCTCAAGGAGCTTTTTATTATAAGGTAAAGACCCTACAATAATTACAGAGTAAACCCAACAATCAAAACGACCCCCTATGAGCAAACACTTGGCGACAGTGGAAAGGAAAAACTCCCTTTTAACAGGAAGAAACCTCCAGCAGAACCAGGCTCAGGGAGGGGCAGTCATCTGCCGCGACCGGCTGGGGCTGAGGAGAAATAATAATAAAAAAGTAATTTATAAATCTAATAATTTATAATGCAGAAATATGTTGATTGATTCATGGCAGAAGACTCAGAAGTCAGTTCAGACACAAAACCACTCTTCAGTGATTTATGGTGAATGAGGTCTGCAGCTCACTAGAGCTTGAGGTGTTGAAGAAGAAACACAGTGAGGATGTGGAAGGTTACTCAGAAATAAAAGCTAGCCTAATTACTAGCCTGGCTAGATCGCTGCATCAATAGGGTGAAGAGTGGAAGCCAGGTAGGATGATGAGGAGAAGGGCAGAATTTCTAAAACTGTATGTCAAATGCCCAGAAAGCTCAGCAGAGGTGGACTGACATCTGACCTGGACAACACCTGGCAGGTGCTCTTTCAGTCTCTCTGCTGTTTCAGAAAGTTTTGCTAACACAGATGCACAGTTTTCAGCAATATGAACTTGAAGGCTCGAATGCTGTCCAGAAATGTGCATTTATGTCAACTTAAGAGAAGCTTGCACAGAAAAGAAAAATGAACAAAATGACTGTTGATGCCAAAAAGACCTGTGGAAGCAGAGACGTTAATGTTACTGTAACTGTGTAATTCCCAGGATCCTCAGACAGGCAATGCTAACATTATTGGGGTGAAGCAACCATACAGGTTTCAGGCTAACTGGCTCAGACACACAGTGGAGAAATTAGAGCAGCTGGAGGAGATTGAGAAAAGAATGGAACATGCAGGTGTTGAGCTCATAAGTTGTATCCTCCCCAAAAAGTGTGATGTACAGCTGCAGAGAGGTATTGGAAGAAAATGCAACACTAAAGACTAAATGTGCTAGGTCATGTAGACCGTTTACTGGGACAAAGGAGCTCCATTCAGCACGGACTTTGTGTTTTAAAAGGTCTGCAAAGAAAAACCCACACAAGCAAAATATTACATAAAAGGAAAATAACAGCAAAAATAGCACAATATTGCTTCTTTAAAACTGCAATCATGTTGACATTTAATCAATGAAAAGAATTTAGGTTGACAGCTTTTTGATTATTTCCCAAAGTCAAAGTAAATTGCTGTCAGGAGAAAGAAGAAAAAAAAATACAAAAAGTGGTGGCTCGATGTCCTTGTGCACTACACAGACAGGACATAACCCCCATTGACGCCCAGCAGACTCTATGGGAGATTTACCAGCTGGGCATTTTCATCTAAAACTCCCCAAACCTGCTAAGAGATGAAGGCCTTCACTCAGGGCTCTACCTTCCTTTGCAAAAAAAAAAAAAAAAAGTTATTCAATCAGTGGTACCAAGTGCAAATTTGACTTTGTTGATGAGACTGTGCTGCTTTCACTCCCTGACTTCATCCCTCATCCTCATCCCTCATCACATCTATTGACTTCACAAGATGACTTCTTTTTCCCCAAAAAGGAAAGAACTCCTTGTTAGTATGCAGAGCAGTCGAAGTACAAACGGCTCACTTCTCTTTTTTCAGAAGTATGAAAATGAAATATTCATGACTACAGAGTGCTCTCTTTGAGAGAAAGCGAGCCTGAGATGAAGATGGAGAAGAGAGCAGTTGTCATTTTGACATGAGACTCAAATCTTCCTGGTGCGCCTGCCCTCTTTTAGGACACCTGAACTCCTCGAGCACCTGTTGAATCTTTGAACTTGGAGAGCAGACAATGTAAAAATAGCTCATCTCATCCGTCTCCCATTCAAACTGTCCGCCTTCTGCCATTTCTCTCCTCCTCCTCTCTTTCTGTTGTTCCTGCAGTGCTTTGGGCGATAGCTCTGTAACAGCGAGCAGCAAAGACTTGACACCAGCCCAGCAGACAAAATCAGGGTGAAGGAAATGCAAAAGAACTGTGAAGTCATGAAGCTGCTGCATAATGGGCTCATGATGCACCTGAGTGTTGTAAGTGCTTCTGAGTTTTTCAAGCAGTGAATTAAGTGGTAAAAATAATAGCCAACAAAAAAGAGATTTCATATACTGGAACAGAGAACATCAATCAATCTTTTCAAATTAATCAGATGAAAGTGTGAATGTATTATTTGTTTTCCTATCTTCATTTATTTTGGGCAACACTAATCAAGCACTGAAATAAGCTTTGATCATATTTGTACTATCGTTTAATAATCTGAATAAGACAATGCAGTTGTTATCAAAAATATATATATATAAACAACCAGGTTTTCTGTTACAGCTAACAGTGAAATATAAATAAACAGCCAGTTATAAATTTTCAGTCCTCTGAGTTACTCTCGACATGTTTATACCTGAGTCTGGGTTGCCCGTGGCAAATGTCAGTCAAAACACCTTTTTTATTTTATTATTATTTTTATTTTACAGAAAACAACATATTGTGGTAGGAAACACACAGCTGTATATAATAAAAAAATAATGGCTGAATCCCATTCAGCTGCTTTGGTTTCTTCGTCCTGATATTATGTATGCTGCCTCACTGTCACATTTCTTAATGCGACTTAGGGAAAGAACTGAATGTCTTCCTTATGAGTGCCTTCTGAGAAAAAAAAAAGATCTATAAAATTTACAAATATAAAAACTGCAACCAACACACTCCCACTTTGCAGATAAGTTAAACAAATTGCTTTAATTAAGTTGTAACACAGTTCACTGTGTGCTGCTGCACTGATGCAACGAACACTAACAGGCAACAAGCCAGATGGTCAGACAAGCTGCCACAAATCAGCCGTGGATGAAAACCTAAATGTAGATTGTTATGTAGATTATGCTCACCATGTGTGCATAGTGTACATAGATGCAAAGCAGGATGGAAGAAAGAAAAAGGTACGCTCTGCTGTACCTATTTGTAGAGAAACAACACAGGAAGTTGCTCTAATTTAAAAAAAAAAAGACTATTCAGTTTTATCCACTTTATTAAATCTTTTGCTTTTTTTCTGATTTTGTGCTGAAAGACTGCTGTAGTGTGAGCATGCAACATGTGCGTGTCAGATATGTGCATTTATTACATTTGATTACATTTAATATGAATCTAATACTTGTGATATTTACTGTATGCATTCATGTGAAATCAAGCAAAATCGTTGTCGATTGGCACAACCAGTTCATTT
The DNA here is from genome assembly GCA_015052665.1 of Apistogramma diplotaenia. NCBI lineage: Eukaryota > Metazoa > Chordata > Actinopteri > Cichliformes > Cichlidae > Apistogramma > Apistogramma diplotaenia. The sequence goes on from VOQJ01030272.1 coordinate 16,416, forward strand.
GTTTACACTGGTCTCATTTAAGCTCAGATTCACTGAGCTACGTCATGCTGCTGTCATAGACAGTGGCGCTATTGATTGAATTGACAACATGTCATGTTACCCTAAGTTCAGTCAAAGCTTCCCAACAAGTTTTTTTTCTTTTTTTTTGTTTACAACGAAGACAGCAAGACTCTGCGAGACAGAGAAGCTAAGCATCCTTGTCTGAGCTTTTCAGTCCTGTCAACTCACCTGACTGCAGGTGAAAGCAAAAATACTGCAAAAAACAGAGAAAAGCTGTGGGTGTTGCAGGCATGAAATATTTTTGTTTGTTGTTGGCCTCCAAAAAGCGATGCTAGTAACCACACAGGTGCCGACACGTGGCGCGGCAACTGCAAAACAACTCTGATCTGAACTAAATCGGATCGTCATCAATGCTAAAGGCCCTCCACGTGTGTTAGCATGTACTGCAGGCGATCAAGTTACAAAATCAAAAACCATGTGAAGTAAATGATTTCCTTTAAGGAAATTCTGCCATATCCACAGTTTTCCTACGTGTCAATAGAGGCTTAGTTTATCCTAAAGGGCTTTAACAAGATAAAAACAGTTGTCTCTCCTTTTGACAGTCTGCATTTCTCTCTTTCTCACACTTTTCTGAGTATGAATGTGTTTATACGCAAGCATATAGACGGATGTGTGCGTATTTATCTTGGATTGTGCAGCCTCGGTACTCTTCAGAGAGAGTAGATGACTTATTGATTAAAAAGACTGGCTTATTCAGATGAAGCATCTGGAGAGGCCTCGGGGCTTGTTTTTAGTCATAGAACCATCCCCATCTAGTCTCAATCCCCCTTCTCCTTAAAACACATCATGCATGGCATAACAACTACAACAGGAAATGCTGTAGCTGGAAAACAAAACAAAAGCAAAAATAAACAAAAGTTCTGGAAATTCAAGCTTGTCATGTCTTTCTTGTAGCATCAGAATAGCCCAGTTAGAGACTGAAGACTTTTCAGTCCTTTGTGTGATGAGACGTTTCGATTTATTACTCCAAGCATGCAAAACTAAATATCACTACTGTTTTTATTTTATTATAAATACTAATAATAAAACTCCACAATGAGCTGTGTGAGATAACAGTTGGGATGGGACGCGGGAACCAGTTCCAGCTTAAGAGATTCCAATATATCCAGTCCTTCAGAATTGTATGTTGTTTATTAATTTTGGCAGTGTTTTAGTTATGCATGGCTAAACAATGATGTCAGACCCATGGCTGTGGAGCGTTTGCACACGAGTCATACACAACCCAGTCTTCTCCTCCGTTTCTACATGTTGTTCTCAAACGGTTAAAGTCGATTGAGCTGCTGACGTCTGTATAGGCATACTTCTTTTTACCCAAAGTGAATAGGAATCGATATGAATGATCAATAGCCAATGGGATCCATAAGCAGAACACCAATGGTATGAGTAAAATCTCATCAATAGCCATGCATAGGAGGGCTGATGGAGTCAGGAGATCGATGCCCAATCAGCCTGTCACTCCAGTGTTTTGTCCCACAGTGCAGCACCGTGGGGACCAGCTCCACCCAGGAGGTCATGCTTTTGCTAGCATTTGCGTGTGTGTGCATTTCATTCTGTCTGTAAACGCAACAGTCTTGAATGATTTCTGATAAAGCTTTGTACCACTGAGGACTGACAGAAAGCCTTATAACACAGGAACTATGATTCTTACACATGCGGAGTGTTTTGTCAGCATATAGAAGATATCATCTAATGAGTATTGGCCAGACATTTGACCCCTGACCTCTCCATCACTGTCAGTAGACTGATCTATCTACTTACCATATTTCTCACTGCCAGTATTTGTACTGACAGCACATATGGTCATATAGGGAATGAGACATGGGGTTTCTCTCACATTTCACACCTGCCTCTCTTTCACATTGACCCCCTTCACAGAAAGTATTGCCAAGAGAATGAGCTGCCTAATTAGAAATATACTGTAGTAGTATAATATTATAAAATAAACTCGTTATCTTTAGTTTTTCTCTGTGTTTTCGAATGTCAGTTCATGGATTTTGTCCTGTAATCTCACATTCCTTATGTTTTTCCGAATGTTTTCCTTTTCCATGTGCGTCATGTGTTTCCACTGTGTGAAATTATTTTTCCTACTTTATTTTGAAGGCTAGTCCCTCACGCGGCCTTTGGTGTCTTTGGTGTCCTCTTTTCATTTTGTCGCCCTCGTTAGTGTCTGATTGAGTTCCTTATTACTCTCCTCTCCCTCGTGGGTGTTTAATCTGCGTGCTCTGCCTCGGTCTTTGTCATTTCTGTTCCCTTTTGTTTACAAGCCTCGGCTGTTGTTTCCTTCCGCGGGACTCACTGTTATTGGATTACTTGCCTGTGGTGACAGTTCTGTTACCATTTTTTTTTTCATTCTGTAGCAACATTTTCATTCATTAAAGGTTTTACTATCTACCTGCTGGTCCCTGTCATGTCTGCATTTTGGGGTCCTCGTTTTGAACTAAAACATTTCACTCTGAAATGGGGTGAAAGCAAAAATGTAGTCGCGTATACTTTGTTCCTCTTGATTTTTCAGTCCAATAAAATTTCTCATGAATGTAACCAAGACAACTTGACTGTATGTTCTCTGTAGTCCTGCTGGCTTGCCAAAATATGCCTTCTTCTCTTGAGCCATGGCAGGAAGCGTGATAGTCCTCATCACTGTTGCTTGTTGGGATGCCAGGCTATGGTTTATGTGTGGCTGACAGTCTAAATCTTGTGCTACGTCAGGTCTGACATGACTTATATACCACCATGGGAATGCTTCTGATTTACTGCATGTCTCCGTCAAGGTGCTAACATAATCAGCCTAATCTGCCCCAGAGCTGGGGATTTGCCCCACGCTTACACAGGATCCTTCACAGGGGTTAGTGCACGAGGTGCAGAATTCCACAAGTAAACATGTTAGTACTTATAAAATGGTAAAGTGCCACGTGTTTTAAAAAACATTTTTCATCCCTCACCCTTCCACAACTCTGAAGGGATGAAACAGCCGGTTTAAACATGGCTGGGTTGACCTCTCTTACCCCAACATGTGAATCCATGCCATCCCCCTCTCTGCACTACAAAGCCTTTAAATCTTAGGCCTTTCCTTGGTGCAACCGCATAGTGTTGGCTGAATAAGTTTGCTGTGGCCTTCACGAAACACAAGCGTGTGATTTAAGTGGAGGTTTTCACAAGTGCAAGTGAAAGTTCCTGTTTTGACAGGTGCTTGAACCAGGGATTAAAGTGGGGATGAAAGATGCATTAATCAGAGGATTCATTCCTCCGCTGCTGTTCTCATCCCTCTTACTAAATATACTGCATCAAGCTTGGCCAGCCAGGGAGGGATGAGAAGACTGAGATGGCGTAAGTGTGGTTTCTGAGCTGTCAGAGAGAGGCTTATTACTGGGGTGGACATGCATTTACAGGTCTTATTTCATAGGTATGTGTGCGGGTGTTGGATGCACAGTTTTGTAAGCATGTCTCTGCTGATTTGGACAGTAAGCCGAGCCGAGAGTGAAAACTGTGCGAGGTTTGTTTTATCTTCAAGCACTGCACTCTTGGAGCTGGTTCCTAATGCGCTAATGCAAGAGGCAGATGGCTCCCTGTCTCTTTCTCTCCTCTCTATTCGTGTTTTCGTCTATTCCTCCGACTCGAGTGACTTCCATTAATGTGTGTATGCATGTGCATGCGAGGTGCTGGGTTCATCTCACGGTCTAATTGAGATGACATTTCTGCTCTCCAAATTAAATTATTCAGGTCTTCTTATTCATTTGTTCTGCTGTTCCTTTGTTCCCCGTCCACCAACTGCCTCTCTTTCTCTCCGGGCCAAAAACCTGTGCTCATAAAAAGCGTTGACCCCAAAAATAGAGAAACCATAACTTGTGTCTTTATTTGGGGCCTTTGTGATGAGGCCAGAGCTCATTCCAAGCGGTGTGACCTTCAGAGAGAGAGTCGGAGTGAAGGCGGAAGGATTGCTGGAAGGAATCCTTCAGTTGTCACCAGTGGTTGAAAGCAATTTATAGTTTCTCTGTGATGTTGCATCACGACAGGAACGCCCAGCTGGGGGGCAAAACAAGGCTTTCGTCCACTGACTGCCTTTTAGTCTTGTACCAGCTTTGTTTAGCCAGATTGCCGCACGGCAGCTCAGTCGGATGATAAGCTATTCAGTGATGAATGGCACAACATACAAGCGCACTTCTGCCTGGTTACTACAGCTCTGTGTCTCCAGTCACAGTGAAGCTGACAACCTGATGGATAAAGATTATATGGCACATTAGCACTTCACTTTGCTGTGACAGTGCAGAATGCATTCACCTCCCAAATTCACTCATTCAGAATGAAAAATAAATATGTACTTTAATACACTTTGATCCTGGTGGTGTTTTGAGGGCTGGGATTGTACGCAAGATATTTTTAAAAATCCCCCCCAAAGGGGAGCTCTGGCAGTGATTTCACTGTTTTTTAATGATTGAAATCCTCCAGCTGGTGCTGTATATGGATTGCAAGTGCCCAAATTTTGCAGTTTTACACACATATTTGTTCTTGCTCTCGAAGGTGATCTAAATATTTGTGGCTTGAAACAGATGGGAAACTAATGGGTTGCAAGCCTGTGGAGTGTTTGGGGCCATGTTGGAACGCTGTTTGGGCCTCCGGCTCTTCGTGCCAGTCACATGGCGGGAAATTATGGATTGACTGGATTTCTTAACTGCAGACCTTCTAATTATAAATATCAAAATCAAAGCTGCTGAAGGTCCTTGAGAACTAAAGGTTTTAGTTTTTGCTGTCCTCTGTAATCAGAAATTCAGAAACTTTTTTATGTTCTGTGTGAGCTGTACCTCAAAAACTTAGACCAGATTTATTGTGAAGGTGCAGCTGACATGACATTGAGGATGAAGCAAAACCGTATTTGTACTGCGTTTCTAAAATTGGCAGCCGTGGCAGCAGGAGGTTAAGCTATCCATCATAGGAAAAATGCTGGATTGTTTTTTTTCGCTTGCCTTTATTGCAGCTTGGTTCTCATACTTATCTGCTCAGACGTCTGTTTTCCTTGGCTCATCTTTGATGCAAGAAGTTGTGGGACAAGAAGCCAGCGTATACCTTGATAAAAAGGAAACTTCAGTGCTCTGGTTGCATCTGGCTTGCATCACAGACACACTCCCATACACACATTTAACTTGCTCACTCTTTCACTGTGAGCAGGTCTGGGTCTTGGTGAAGTCTCTGCATACCTTTTTATTGAGCGAGTTTTATTTTCAAGATCAGAAACTTGTATTTAAATTTTAATAATATGGCAAACCAGGATGAGGGCTGTTTTTGACTGTGAAATGGCTTGTCCCCATTAGCTGCATCCTCCATTACATTAGGTGTGAAGATGGCCCACTGGATGGTTTGGAAAATGAGAATGAGAGACTCAGAGACACAAAGAAGATTTCAGGTTAATGAAATCAGTCAGTGCATCAGTGCAGAGAAAAGGGTTGAACACAAGAAAAACTAGATCAAACTTTATTTTGAGTATTTTGTTTTTAATACTATTATTATATTATTTATAAAAGGCCAAGATTGTGTTTGAAAATAATCAATCCAATTAATCCATCAATCTTTTCTTAACTATTGCTATTATACTGCATTCACATGCTGGAGGAAACACTGGACATCGGTGTGTCTTTTCTTTCTTAAAGTCGTCTTTTTTTTCTTTATTTGCACATTTGTCATGTGTTTCAGATTTAAAAAAAAATCTTAGCTAAAGATAATCTGAGTAAATACAAAATGTCGTTTTTCAATGATGATTTCATGCATTGAGGAGAAAAAAAACTATCCATCAACTTCTCCAGGAGGTCACAAAAGAACCAAAATAACTTCAGGCCTCACCTGCCTCAGTTAAAATCAGTGTTCACAATTCAACAACAAGAAAGAGGCTGGGCTTTTGCATTTACTGGACCGAAGGAGCAGACTCAGACCACAGTT